>JANAVB010041414.1:1015503-1088003 GCA_029216955.1 Iris pallida
GGACTTTCGGAGCAAAAACGGTTTTGCAAGATGCAAACTGCTTAAGTTTCTAAAAGGTCTTATTTGCAATGAGGCAACTCTAAGGAGGATTTAAATGCACTTTTACCCTATTAAAGGTGACCACAAGCAATCGATTTTCAAACTAGTGAATTTTTTCATCTTTTCATTTTACTCATAATCAGATCTTGTTAATAAAATTTTGAAACTTGACAATTTGAAACAGACTTTGCAAGTACTTCAAGTATTTCATTGCTATATATATTGAAAATAAAAAGATTTATACGGGTGATGACATCATTTTGACTCCACTCTATTATATTGGTACTTTATCGAAATCGATTTTTGGAAGAAGAGACATCCGCAATAATGAGCCTTGGGCAATTCTTTGTGAAAAATATTCTATTTCAAGATGGATCATCATAAAAAAATCAGGTCAAATTTAATTATGATATTGACTCTTTAGTTATAAGATCAGCTAAGCCCTATTTGGATACTCCTACATCTATCTGTATTAAACATTTAAATTAACAGAGATTAATATTCAACTAATGCATAACATTATATTACAATCATATAAATAGTTATAATTATGAAATTCTAATAAAAATTCATATCATCCATTCAATCCAACAACCAACAAAAAATTCCCCAAAGATTCATATATATCGTCATAATATCATATTGTCAAATACATGATGAAAACAAAGATATTAGTATAAAAAAATTGGAGTGAGATAAAGAGAGTGATAATCTCCATCACATTTACATAGTAACATAAAATATTAAGGCAACATCAACAAAATGCTCCGACCTTTTTTGCAATCCGCATATAACCTTTGTCATCGTTAAATCGAATGCGTGGCCTCAAACTTCTAGAGCATTTCGTGCTGATAACTTGTTGTAAAATGATGAGAGAAAGAGAAGAATATGGTACCAGAAAGAATGCTTGTAGCTTTTCTTATTGAGCAACATATATATATATAGAGGGAATGAGATAGAAGCTGTTGTGGATACGGATAAGGGCATCCACATTTGGGTTTATCTAAATCACAACAATAACAATTTTAAATTTTTTAACATAATTTATTTATTTTTAAAAATAAAATGGACCACGATATACATACGGCTTAGACGGCTCACTTTTGAACCGTTTTGAAGCCTCATTATCAGGGACGGATTTAATAAGAGTCCAAGGTGGGTCAGGACCCCCCCCCCCCCCCCCCCCCCCCCCCCCCCCCCCCAAATTTTTTTTAAAATTATCAATTAATGTGTAGAATTTTTTGACGTTTTACAATATATAATAGTTTGTCCTTCTAATGTACAAAGGATATGTTAGCTCAAGTGGCTAAGCATTCAAAGGAGAGGCAAGGTTCAAAATTTGCTTTTGCTTAACAATATTTAGATACTTTTAAGTAAAAAAAAAAATTTCTTGTTTTCTAAAATTTTGAAAATATTGAATTTTTTTCTTCTTCTTTTTGTTATTTATGTTTGAATTTTTGATATATATTTTTTTCTATTGAAGTTCAATTTATATGACAACTTTAAATTTTTTTATATGTAATAATACGTCCCCCTCATGAATTAAATCCTGGCTCCGTCTCTGCTAATTATATAGTAGAAGATAGGTTCAAAATATTTATATTTTATCATTCTCTCAAAAAAAAAATTTCAGTGTTCAGTCCTTTCTAGTTTGTTTCACATTTCTATATTGTTACTTTATTTTTTCCTTTAATACGTAAATAATTAAAATAAGTCTTGTTGATCTTGATGCTCCATTGGCGTCGTCGTTCAATCTAAGTACAAATTGTAGCATATTAAAAATTAGAAAATTAATAAATTTAACTATACTTATTTTTTTAACAAAAAATGTGAATTTTGTGAGAATGCTTTTGTACTTACACTCCATTTAACTAAACGTTGTACTCTAATAAGGACAAGTTATGGTAGTATGGTAAAAAAAAAATTAGTAAGGATAATATTCAAAAATATTTGTAATATTTTTTTAAATGAGTGGGAGCAATTGTTCATACTTTGCCATGGCTGGCCTAATCACCGAATGACTACGCTTGTGTTAGCCAGATATACTTTGGTTTCTGTAAACCAAATACATATAAAATTAAGTTTACAAATATATGATTTATGTAAACCAAATAAATAAAAAAATTAAGTTTACAAATATATACGTATTGCAATTCAGATATACTGAACCAAAAGGATCTTCCTAGCCGATGTGGAAGTGATATAAAAAAGTTGGGATTTTTGCAATTCTTTATGCAATCTTGCTGTATGGCTAGCTTAGTACTAGCTCACTACTAGCAAATATTGATGTGGCGGAGAGAGATAACCAAGTTTACAGGTTTAGCTGATCAACAGCTTTTGGAAAATATTTTTTAAACATTTCTCTTATGTTAATTGGCTCCCAAAAATTTTGGATGATGACATTTGCCATTATGTGGCATCTGACATGAAAAGTGACATGGCAGCTGATATGTCATATTTTAACCCAAAAAACTAATTACCCAAAAGATTTATTG
This sequence comes from Iris pallida, assembly GCA_029216955.1. Classification (NCBI taxonomy): domain Eukaryota; kingdom Viridiplantae; phylum Streptophyta; class Magnoliopsida; order Asparagales; family Iridaceae; genus Iris; species Iris pallida. Next base: position 1,018,038 of record JANAVB010041414.1, read on the forward strand.
TTAATGCTAATGCTAATTTAAATTTAATGTTAATATTAATTTTAATGTTAACGTTAAAATTAATATTAATGCTAATTAATGTTAATATTAACATTAATATTAATATTAAAATTAATATTCATGTTAATTTGAAGTTAATATTTATTTTAGTATTAATTTTAATGTTAATGTTAATGCTAATTTTAATTTAATGTTAATATTAATTTTAATATTAATGTTAAAGTTAATATTAATGTTAATTCTAATATTAATGTTAATGTTAATTTTAATATTAATGTTAACCAGCTAAACTTGTAAACTTGGTTACCTCTCTCCGCCACATCAGCATTTGCTAGTAGTGAGCTAGTACTAAGTTAGCCATAGAGCAATTTCGTTCTTTATGTTACAAGCAGCAGCAAGACGAGTAAAACTTTGATACCAAAATTTTGATATCCCCTATCACGTGAGCCCCCTCTTAAAGTTTATATATATGGAACGGTAACTTCTTTCATAAATAAAACAAATAGTTGCGACTTACAGAACTTACAAAACTTCTCCCCCTTCACCTACATCCCGAGTTAGAATTCTAACTTGGCATGAGGATTGAGATATCCTCCTGAATACTTTGTTCTAACCCCTTAACAGTGCTATTAAGACCCTCAAAAACTTTTCTATTCCTCTTGCGTCATATGTGCCACACCGCGCTCATCAACCTCAGCCTCGCCATTGTGTACCATTGCTTATTACTCCCCTTGAGGTGTTTAATCTCTTCGAATGATTCCTCCAGCCCCAGAATATCCTTCCGTCCCATCCCCAGCAGTCTGCGTTGTCCTTGCCAAAGCGCTTTGCTGAAATTACAATGGAAGAAGAGGTGGACATGCGATTCAGGCGCACCTGAGCAGAGCGAGCATCCCTCGTCCTCCACTTGGATCCTGAACCTTGTCATTCTGTCTTTGGTTAGTAATCTACCCCGAGCCGCCTTGAGCATACAATAACTGTACTTGGAAGGAACAACCTTAAGCCATATGAGGCTCGCCCAGTCTGATATAGGACTCTTCTCTCCGAACTTATCATAAGCCATCTTCAATGCAAATCTCCCTGTCATCGACTCTTCCCATCTCCAATGGTCTTTTCCTGCTTCTTTCTCAACCTGGATATTCTTAATGAGACCCGCCCGCCTGTTGATCCTGGCCCTTGGAATATATATATATATATATATATATATATATATATATATATATATATATATATATTATGAAGAGGGAGGAGGACCACGTGTCATACAGGGGGTATTGATACCCCCTTTCGGTATCAAAGTTTTTTCCCAACAAGACCGGCAAGACCAACGGCTTGCTCCGAGCAACCAGTACCACAACATTCATAAATTTGTTGCACGGAAGGAGATCAAAGTCCTTCTCAATTAATTTCACATGGCTCTATTAGAGCATCACTAGTAGTTGGGATCTTTATTAGTAATTCGGCAAACTAAAAAATTCGGAACGACAAAAATACGAGTATAAATCGGCTCAATATAAATAAAATATTTTTAAAAAATTAGTCAAAAATTCAAAAAATAAAAATATGGATGTTAGAAATTTACATTTTTAAATATGTTGTCAAATTTGATTAATTAAACATGTTCCCACCATATTTCTTTGCCAAATTTTTCAATAATTTATACGGAACACGTTTAAAACTTCACAAATGCTTAAAATTTACGTACTGATTTGAATCTGTCAAAAGTAAGCAAGTATTATATGTTTCTGAAAGATACAGAAAAAATCGCGTATAATACGAGTTTTATTCAGGTGATTGCTAACATGGGTTAGGACTCTAAAATATAATTTGGGGCCCAAAATTTCAAAAAAAAAGAGGGCAAGTGTAGAATGAGTTGAATTTGTATGAGAATAGTAGAAAATGATAAAGTAAGCTCCGGTTAGGGGTGCAACTCGGGCGGGCAAAACCCGAGCCCGATCGGGTAAACCCGTTAATGGGTTGGGTTAGGGTCTCTGATACTCGGGTTCGACTTGGTTTTGGGTGGGATAAGATCAAAATTGTAGAAATTGAAACTATAGATAAGACTTACTATTCTACAAAATGAGCTCCTACATTCTAAATCTAAAATCTAGAAAATGGGATGGACCTTACTAATGATGCTCTTACACTTACTACATTTAATATACTTTAGACTATTCTAATTAGGGTTAATTAGATTTTGGCTTGAACAAATATATAAAAATTAGGGTTTCGTTGTTCATGAAGATGTCAGTCTAGAGTTAGAATGCTAAGATGGCGGTTGGTTGACCGTGTTGACCATCCAAAAAATATTAATAAATAAATTGAATTAGACTCAAGAAGGACCCTAATATTTTTGGAACCCTAGATCTAAATAATCCTAAAACATTTATTAATATACTTTAATAGTTAATACGGTCAACCGTTATCTCAAATTCAAATCCTAATTTCTGAGTGTTTATGTGACTATATGAGTTTATGATTAATGTAGTATGTTACATTCCATAATCGAGGAATGAAACAAGCTCAAGATATACTTTAGAACATTTATTCGAATGTTGTTGCGATCTAAGTGATCCGAGTTTGGACAACCAAACCATCGTCACAACATGCGAAGATGTTCTAAGAAGAACCTAATAAACAAAATGAGATGCTTTTGAACTTGATTTTCGTGTAGTCAGGGGCGGATCCACTCTTGTGTTGGGGTGGGCTCCAGTCCACCCCAAAAAAAAATTTACTCTTTTTTTTTTTCTTATGTTTTTTTTTTTTTTTTTTGAATTTTTATATAGGTTAGTCCACCTTCAGCCCACCCGAATCTGTTGTAGCCCACCCCAGTTTCAGTTTCTGGATCCGCCCCTGCGTGTAGGTGTCAACTTATTTTCTTTGGGTTCCTAGAGGCTAGAGGCATGTTAAACTTTGTATATTTCAGAATTTTGTGCTGTATAATATTGTAATCATCTATCTATACTATTATACTATTATATCATAGAAGAAGGATTTCATAGTAAAACTTTCAATATTTCTAAAATATTTTTGTTTTAGCATACAATATTTAATTAGCTTAAATAATATAATTAAGAGTGTAATCATAATTATATTAGATTCATCATTAATGTTCACCATCATGGTTAATATCCACTATCATAATAAATACTTTTTATCTCCAGTAATATAACACGGTTTCAAAAAGGACAAAAATGAGTCGTTTAAGTCGTATGTATGTTCTTTCATTAATTAATAATAAGTCGTATGTATGTTCTCAATTAATTAATGATAAAATATTATAAAAATTGAAGAAAAAAATATTAGCTACAATGTATGTATCTTATCTCCTCAAGTAGTCAAGAAAAAAAAAATCATACTAACTACCTCAACATATGACAAATGTTAAAATACATTCAATAATCAAATTATATTTAAAGTAAATATATGATATTCAATATTGAAAAAAAAGATAGTATAATAAAAATTAATAAAATATTTTTTCAAATAATTATAAGTAATTTATTGTATAACGGGTAAAGTGCATTTAAACCCTCCTTAGATGTGGCAAAAATACAATTAAAGACTCACAGTTTGAATCTAACTCTCATATTTTTTTTTTTGCTCAAATTGTCCATTTTTCGTTAATAGACGTTAAAATACGTCTAAAAAAACGATTTTACCCCTCTCCACTCTCCCCCCTCCCCCCCTCTCTACCCGGTGGTGGGGGCGGGTCGGGGCTGGCCGACGGAGGGAGGAGGGGGGGGGGGGGGGGGGGGGGTCGGGAGGCGGGTTGGGGATGGCCGGCGGAGGGAGGAGGGGGGAAGGGGGGTCGGGGCTAGTCGGGGAAGAGAAGGGGGGGGGGGGGGGGGGGGGGTGTCAGGGGGCGGGTCGGGAATGGCCGGCGGAGGGAGGAGGGAGGCTGGCCGCGGAGGGAGGAGGGAGGGGGGGGGGGGGGGGGGGGGCTGGCCGGCGGAGGGAAATTGGGGGGGGGGGGGGGGGGGAGGGCTGGTAGGGAAGGGAGATGGTACTTTAGGTATTTATTTATTTATTTTGGAAAAAAAAATGTCATTAACGACCATTTCTAACGGAACATAGACGGTAGGGGCTTTACCGCTCGCGCGAAAAATCTAAGGAGGCACAAACTGTTTAAGTTTTCTAAAAGATCTTATTTTACAAACGTGACAAATCTAAGAAGGGTTTAAATGCACTTTACCCTTGTATAACATTGTCTAAATTTTTTATTATGCAACAAATTAACATGAAATATACAACTGCTGATATAATATAAACAAATTTTGGTTATATTAAAATAGAAGTTGTCGTTGCCTCCAACATTTTCCCTTCGTTGATGCTATCACCTGAACCGATGTGATATTGGGAAATGTCCTCGGTCACTCGAGCAAAATTGATGTCATCTTCATAGCAATGTGACAGAATTATTTGAACACAGGACCGGACCTCCTATTTCTACATTCGTTTTTATTTTATCGGCCTCGTGGACAATTAAGAGGCCTACTTGTTCATTCAAAAGCAACTGATCGGACAGCCTATATCATTTCTAATTTCTTTTTGGATCCCAAGGAAGAAAGGCCTAATAAACTGGGAGTCCACAAGCCCAAGAGTTCAACCATAGACCTCTCCATTGATCGCCAACGCCGGTGGCTTTTTTTTAAAAATTTATGTGTTTTTTTTTTTCGATTATATTTTAAAGGAATCATTTTAGAGTCAAATTATATTTTTTTGAGGAAGTTAAATTATTCATGATTGTTTACCATTGAAATCAAATATCGTCCTCACTTGAAATTTGAACTAAACACTGCACCAATTTTCTTTTTCCTTTTTGCCATAATGTATTTTTGAAGAGAAAATATCTTCTTCTTTTTTTAAATTAAAACAAATTTGGGGACCATTCCACCCTCCCTTCCCACAGCATTACACCCGTTTCAAAATTGAGGCCAATTTCTATAATACAAAATCAACAGCAAGCTCATGCAATCCGTTGAGTTCAGTCTTTGCCTATCTGACCTATCAAAAATGTTCTAATTCTGCGATACGAGCTTGACTGTGCTGGTATGTCTAAGGTCAAGGCCCACCTTTTCAACCACATTCACACGAAGGACCTTGTCACTTGGCAATCGCCAACTAAACCGAGAACAGGTCGCCAAGTCAAATAACGAGTTCCACTTAAACCGCCAATCCACTTCGCGAGTTGGCTACTGGACGGGCTGTAAAGTGGAAACTCGCCAAGTCAAATGGTGTTGATTGGGAACTCGTCAAGTCAATTGGCGAGTTGGGATGGGCTCGGATTTGAGAACTCCCCAAGTCACTTGTCGAGTTGGATTTTGGACGCAAAGTTACTTTGGAAATCGCTATATTTCTTAGTAACTATTACTATAGTTTAGGTTACTAAAATACTTTGTTTCATCATGGACACAATGTTAGTGAATGTTTGGGAAACCTATGTACAGAACAATTTTCTTCCTAATTGTAAGTAATTGTCTTTGGGCCTGAGAAGAAGTGTTGGCGTGAAAACCATCCATTCTAACGGATGCATCGCCATTTGAGTTGCCGAGTTCAATTCTCTTCCTAATTTTAAGCAATTGTCTTTGGGCCAGAGAAGAAGTATTGGCGTGAAAACCATTCCAACGGATGTATCGAGCTCCCCCCCCCCCCCCCCCCCCCCCCCCCCACCCCCCACCCCCACCACCACCACACGAGCAGCAAACTCGCCAAGTCACTTGGCGGTCCAATTATTGCACCAGCTCGCCACACCAACTCGAAGGGTCCACTAGCCAGCTCGTCAAGTGAATTAGCGCCTTTCTCCACCAGTATAGTATTGACTTGTCCTTCTATCTACAAATTCTCCAAACTTTTTTCTTGTAATTTATCCTAAATTTCTGTTGGAGCTTTTCCTTTGCATGTAAAGAGCTTGCTCGTAACATGTCTAGTAACTTTAGTCCCACATTGAAAAAGCATCATGAGGTATCTCAATATATATACTTGCTATGTGTTATTGAGATATGCACATGGGGTGGTGACCCTAAGAAGGGAACCGTGTGGGTGATTTTATTAGGAGTTAAGGATAAAACTCCATGGTAAAGCATTTGCTTGTTCCTCTTAAAATTTATCCCACTGGAGCTAAGTCCCGTAAGAGCTTAGCGACTCAGACTCGGACTCATGAGCTCATGAGACATAATGTGGCATTTTGTTGGTGCACTTAGCACGTCAGCATCGTCGCTAGGCGCAGAGTGCGCTTAATTTGCACTCGTTGTGCGAGCCTCTTGTAATGTCCCGCTCCGCAAGATTTATTTGGGTTGGCTTGTTGGATGCGATCAGAATGTTGAACTATGCCTTGGGTTGAAGATCAGGAGAATTGAGACTGATGCAGTCTCTTCTAGCTGGCTAGATGGAATAGATTTTGGAACGTGGCTCGCTGGTGGAGTTACGCTTAGTAGGAATGTGTACAATCGGAACAGGAAGACCCTTTATGCAAGTGAGTGGAACTGTTCTTCCTCCTCCTTACTCCTCCATGCCTAATAAAATAGAGTAATGTGATGCTATGAATTGTCCCTAAATGTCCCATGTTTTAGTTGCTGGTTAATAGAGATGCTTATGTTGCCTAGAATTGAAATGAACAACACATGAACATTGAATTGCTGAATGAATCACTCTTGAACTGCTAATATGACTTGATGCCTAAGCATGAATTGATAATGCCCCTTAAGTTTAATGTTATTGAACAACTGAAACACTTAAGAAATGAGACGATGTGCGAATGTTACATAAGAAACGAACTGGCTATGCAATCGACCCAATGAACCGAAATAAAATACTTGAATAATGTACACTCTGTATAACTGTTGCAAAGATATGAATTGTTTTCTGTTTCTTATAAGCAATGAAAGAATGAATAAATACCCCTATAAAATAATGAATGTTATGTTCCTTGTCGAAAGGAATGATATGGAAAACATTACGATGAGTTGATAAAATGAGAAATGATGAGGCTTGGGATCGCTGGGATCACCAAGTGAAATGATGGTAAGTTGGAAAGGAATGAGTCATTGAACATGACTTGAATGAGATGAATGATGATGCACTGTTGCCTTACTTCTCTTAATATTTTACCATGCGATTTTGTGCACGATTGAGTCGGACACGCATTCGCATGGTCATGTACAACTTGTATACAAGGTATTATTTCCTCGGACGGTTCCCAGGACCCTGGGGACCGATTCGGCCTAGGAGAAAATACAGCATGCTTTGGTGGCATGATTGGTATCGGGACATTCATTTCGGACTTGCAATCCGAGTGAATGGAGCGTCACATACCCCTGAAGTCCTATATGGCAAGTCCAAAATGGTGTATAACACCAGTGGTCATGTAGTCAGGAAGTATGCTAATGAATGTTTTGTGTAGGCAGAGTAAGTATATTACCTAACATGTATTCGATACAGGAACGAGGAGTCGACTATCGGTAAGAAATTACTTAAATATGATATATGCAATATATTTATGTTGGTATCACGTCCCAGAACCAGAATATTGGAGAGCGGGGGACAGACACAGCCAGCTACATATATAGAAGTGTAATCCATCTCGATATACGGTCACGGCTGTCTAGATGTATGAGGGTTTATCTACAAGCCATCAGTCTCTTATGGTCAAGAACAAGCCTAGTATCTCAATCTCAAGCAAGTAATAATAGTTGCAAGATGTTAGACCATCAGATAATCAATAGTAAGGCATCCCAATTTCATATACAGATGATCATGAAGCTACTCGTACAAAATACGAGGACTAGCAAGAGTTTCGGTCATACATGATCAACCCTAGGATTTGTCAATCATGTTACAGCCCTTAGGCAGACAAGAAATATAAGTATTCAACACGAGCTAACACTTGCTCGGCAGCAAAACGACTCAAAAGAATAATTATACAATTAGAGTGAAAGAGCAAAATAAACCCGCTCGTTGCCAGGATTTCTTCTAGTGTTCGCCATCTAGTACGAAGGCTGGGAGATCCTCGGGAGCTACTCCGAAATCTGGTTATACAAAACCAGCTGGGTCACACCCCAGAAAGAGCAAGTGCCACAAGGGAGGCTTCACTTAAGAACTAAAACCAACATGTCAGAACATAAACAAGAATAATAACAAGAAGACATGAAATGTAAATAAGGCAACAAATGACGAGAGGACGAGAAACTATTCCGGAAGCTAGGTTACAATCCTTAAACCAAACAAGGACCGGGGTTGTAACCCTTCGCCTGAATAGAACCGGGTCTCTAGCCATTTAATGCTAAGAGTAGAGCGTAAACAAGCATGTCCTGAGATAGCCATGTACTGGATCTAGACAAGAGTAGACATGATTGGACTCCATCCAACATTCATGGCCAAACAAAGAGTACAGCTCGATACTTTAACTAATTAGGGTTATCACATGCCTAGTTACTAGCAAGATACAATGAGATGTTCCAGCAGTCACAAGCCTTGCAGCTATTCAGGTTATCCAGGCGAGGTTCATGTAAGAGTTAACAAGAATTATTAGGTGACTTGGAGTGCAAAATATGACAGTGTGTATATTACTTGTTTCAAAAAGTGCCCCACATGACAGTGGGCTGGAAATGTGCCGTACTCGTCGGTAGGTTACAAGTCCATCAGGTGTGGTCGGGATAACGGGATCGCCTGTAATTGGAAACATCTCACTATTGAGCTACTTTGATCAATCTAGTAGTTAACCTAGTCAGATTCAGCATGAATCCCTGACCGTGGTAACCAGGGATGCAAGTCCTAGACATGATGCGAGACGAGACTGGTAGCTTATACAGGCACATTCAAGAACAATCACCCACGGTGTTAAGATGAGTCATTACTCAGCATGTCAAGATAGCCGTCGCAACAGCATTCAAGATTACATGTCAGGTTTACTTATCATGTCAAGGGTGCGTCACGACGGACCACTATTAAGAATTATCATGTCAAGTTGCTTGTCAAGCGTGCACCACGACGGGTCACTATCAAGAGTTATCATGTCGTGTTCATGTCAAGTCCAGTCAAATCTTATCAAGTTCAAGCCTTATTATGCTCAACAAGTTATTAAGTCAGGTCATCATAAGGCAAGTCAAATAAAGGGTACAAGCAAAGATTATAACCTTACACTAAGGACCAAGGGGATAAGCACGGATGAATGTAACAAGAATTATCATGGCAAGAAATGGCGCAAGGGGTCAAAAGGGGTGACAGGGACAGCATGCGACAAGACAGCATGCGCCAGAATGCATGCGCCAGGACAACATGCGCCAGGGACAGCATGTGCCAGGACAGCATGCGCCAGGGCAAAATGCGCCAGGACAGCATGCGCCATAGGACAAAAGGCACCATCCACAGCATGCGTCAGGACAACATATGCCAGGGACAACATGCGCCATGGGCCAAAAGGTACCATCCACAGCATACGCCAGGACAACATGTGCCAGGGACAACATGCGCTAGGACCACATGCGCCATGGACAAAAGGCACCATCCACAACATGCGCCAGGACAACATGTGCTAGAGGCAACATGCGCCAGGACAGCATGCGTCATGGGCCAAAAGACACCATCTACAGCATGCGCCAGGACAACATGTGCCAGGGACAGCATGCGCCATGGGCCAAAAGACACGATCTACAGCATGCGCCGTGACAGCATGCATGTGCCAGCATGCATCAGCATGTACTGCTCATCTTCTCCAACCAGCCTCCAAATGTTTATGAGAACCATAGACTAGAAAGGCCATAAATCTCTCAAAATAAGTCAAAATCGGGACTTTCAAAGGTCTAAATTGGGTAGAAACAAATTTCCTACAACATATGACCATTAGATTTTGAAAATAATAAAGTTCAAGAGATCAAAACCAAGAAAAATCGAGAAAGTTATAAACTTAGATCTATAAAAATTTATCCATGGAAACTGAAACTCCAAGTTCTAAAGAGGCTTAGAATCAAATGAAGAAGAGAATAGAACAATAAAACTGGAGATCCATCATGAAGCAAGTTGCACTTGCCTAGGGTTTCTTTGGTGGGTGGAGAGGAGTAATAGAGAAGAAGAAAGAAATAAATGAAAGTAATGAAGAGAGAGAGAGAGAGATGAGAGTTGACTTATATATCAACCTCTCTCATCTCAAACCACACAAAATCAAACCAAGCCAAGCCGAACCAAGATGAACCAAAATAAACCAAGGCAAGATTAAACCAGGATCAGGCTAAGTAAGACAAGTCTAACCACGGGTCACCTGACAAACGTCAGAAATTCGTACACGTATACTGAAAATACGTATAACGGAAAATGGAAGTGACAACTTTATCCATCTTAAAAGAATTTCGTCATCGAAATTTAATCAAGAGGCTAGAGATGTAGCTTCCCTTTCCAGAATTTTTTGAAATATTTTTTTTATTTTTTATCTGATTTAAATGGTACATTTTAGATTTTATAAATAATTATTTAGTTAATTATTACGGTAGATGACGTTAGCCATGGTTGAGTTTTGAAGTACAAGACGACTAGAAATCATGGTACGGATAGTACAGTGACGTGCTTTGACTAGTGTTTAGCCATAGTAGGGGAATGCTAAGCCATAGGAGTGTCCTAACTAGAAAAATTAGGCCAAGTTGTGACTTAATCCTTAGCAAAAATTTTATTTATTATTTAATTATATTATTGCGTTTGAGGGAACCCGGTTGTACCGAACCTGTCCAGATTGGGCCCAAGTCAAATCCAAGCCCATGTAGTAGGATAGTGAGACCAAAGACGTCCATGTTGACGTACATATTGCATTTATTATTTTTGATTGTTAAATAGGCATTTCGTATATAAAGGATTTATATACATAAATATAATTTATTGTTACTGAATTAATATTCTATTTTAGAAATAGGACAATACCTTCCTAATTATCCTTATGCATGTTAGAATATTTAGATTACATATTCTGTCTGTACACTTATTATAGATTTTCCTTAGTAGTTATCTTTATTATTGTTATTTATATTGTTATTAGATTTATAATAATAAAAATATATTATTTCATATTCTAGATTATTTGTGAAATAAATATTATTGTGTGTATATATTTTAGTACAAGCCAAAACTATTAGAATATATATTCCTAAGATTTATTTTTGGACTTTGGGAGTATTTATGCAAATAGAAAATATCCGTATATATGTAGAGATATATATATATAGTTTATATGTATATAGATATATTTATATGTATAGGAATTTATATATATGTATATGTATATATATAGATATATGTGTGCGTATATAGATATTATTTTGTGTGTGTATATATATATATGTAAATATATATATACATAGATATATGTATATATATATAGGAATTTATATACATGTATGTGTGTGTGTATATATATATATATATATATATATATATATAAATATAAATATATGTATATGTATAAATATGAGTATTTATATATGTAAATATAAATAGGAAGAAAGCAGCAGCTACCTCAAGCCCACAGGCTGAGCCCCTAACTCAGCCCGAGCAAGTTTTAGCCATGGACTAGCAACCCGGCCTACAGCTGAGGAAGCCCAGCCCCACACAGAAAATCCCCCAGCCCGATTAGTAGCCCCAGCCCGAGCGCTGAGAACCGCCCCCTCGTGAGTTTATAACTAGGGGATGCGATCGAACACAGTAAAAAACTTTAATAAAACCCTAATCTCCCCACGCCACCACCTGGGCGCACCCCCCATGCGTGCGCGCGCCATCGAGGGCCGCCGCCGGCCGGCTGGAGCCGCCGGACAGCGCGCGCGAGCAGGGTCAACAGCAGCAGTTACAACAGGGGTAGGCCGCGACCCCTGTCTTCCTGGTACGACCATCAACTCATTGTTTTATCATTTTGTGAGCTACAAAAACCTATGCGTAGTCGATACAACCATCTATTTGACCCTTTAATTAGAGTCGAGAATACTCGATTAGATTTTCATGAACTTCGATCCAAAGTCAACAAAAAATCGTTGATAAAATAGTTTAGATGCCCTGTTCGAGGATCGATTTCGATCAACTCTTGCACAACATTTAGAAACTACTTAATGACAGTCCTAGACAACCTATAGGGCTTCGAATCTCTTTTTACAAAATTTGATTTCGTCGACTAAGTGTCGAGAGATCGGACTCCGAAGTTTAGCAAAAACCTGTTTTAAAAACTAAAAAAACCTCCGATACGACGTGCGTCCCGCCATTCCGGGTGACGTGGTTGCGATCCGAAAGCATCAAAAGGTGTGTAACAGCTTCGTGGTCGTGTGGACTTTGACGGAATTTAATTTGGTCGCGTGTGCGCGACGAATTTGATGAGTATCCGTCAAAATTCACCGTATTGGCCTCTGTGTAAATTTTTCAATTAGTTTATGTATGCTCGTCAGATTAAAACAGAACTTGTGCCAACAGGACTGTATCATTTTTTTGGTCCTGTATGCCAAGTTTGGTCCAATTCTGAGACAGTTGAATCGGACCGCCGTTTTACGGTCTCCACGATCCGACTCAACTGGCAATTTTGTGCACGATCCGCCAGAATCCAACTTTGGACATACGGTTGGGTTCGTATCGAAAAACTAGACCTGTTGACATATAGTTTGACGACTTTAGAGACCATTGACTCTGACACGATTTTTGGTACAAAGCGGGTCCAACGGCGGACATCGTTTTTACCTAAAATTACCGTTTTACCCCTGTGTCTAGAATTGGGCTTAAGGACTGGAAATCCTAGCTAATTTGACTATTCTGAGAATGTTGACAATGTTTGTTTCAGCTTTCGAAGACAGTTGTGAGATTTGGACTTATTTGGCTTACCGATTGACGGTTTATGGTTGGCTCTTCGTGCTACCTCCTGGCAAGTATACATTGCCAACTTGTACAATATAATTTATATACATATTCATTCTCTTTGCTGTTCTTTTCTTACATTCGTGATTGCTTGATTCCATGTCTAGTACACTCATCCTGTTATAGTTTTACTTTACATGTTTCTAGTTGTCTGCACATTCTTGTTCCTTTCTGTTATGAGATTTCTATCTGTTATACTGTGTTAGTTTCATATGTATTCCTTGATAGAGTCGTCTAGTCCTACACCACGATTCTCTCGACTTGATTATAAGTTGACTTGACTTGACTTGACATGACTTGAGTAGGACTTGACTTTGATATTCTATATATTATGAGTACTTACCTTGACTACGGTCTATAGGATTTTTATACTAGGAGTGGCTACCGTCTTGGTTGTGAGTGCTTGCCTTGACTACGATTGAGACACTATAGATTGTGAGTACTTGCCTTGACTGCAATCTATAGCTTTGACCTATTAGCCATTTTTAGTATGGCATGCCAGTGTCTTAGGATCCTTATGTTTAGATCTTGTGTCTTGGTTCATTTTGTCTCGTTGAATATCCTTGATTGTTTCTTACTTCTTTGTATATTTATACTATTACATGTTGGCTTGTATATTATGTATCTTGCTAGTCCTCTGAGGACCTGATGATCTCTTCAGGTTTAGCGAGTGCGTGGAGTTTAGTTAGCGGCTCATGATTGTAGTGATTACACCTGCAGGGACACAGGTATTTGCTTGTGATATTTCTTTATTATCTTCTCGTGCTTTATATTCCATATCATGATATACTCTGCTTATTTATAGACTCATATTATTCTTGGAGTCTAATCGAACAATATGCTAATGGGCTGCAGACCATGACCCATACTTGTTCATTTTTTTATATGATTCCTATGGATTGAGATATAGTTTAGATTAATAGACATGATACCCTACTATGGACAACTTATACGAACTCGAGTTGGGCTGGAGTTCGCTCGATACGTAGCTGGCTTGCTCACAAGCTCACGTTTGAAAAGCGGGTGCGGGTCGTGACAAGAGATGTCGGGACAAGCTATACTAGTCACTAGCAATCTATGACTGGCAGTCTATCAAGCAATCATCATATAAGCAAGGAATTACAAGCATAAGGCATTAGGAAGACATTATACCTTATGAGTCAAACATATGTGGATATCGTGATCGGATATCATCCTCACGCTCTCATGTTGACTCACCTAAAGAGTGGTAACCCCAAGCAACACAGACTAAACTAATAGTCTTGTTTTTGACTACCTTCTCTCTTCGGTCCAATATGTATACGGGCCTTTCCTCAGACGAAAGGTTGGTACCAACAACCAATTCTGAAGGATCAAGGACATGGCTCGAATCCGAGATATACCGTCGTAATTGGGATACATAGAACACGTCATGTACCTCACGTAACAATAGCGGAAGAGCAAGATAATAGGACACATCACCTACTCGCTCAAGGATGTCAAACAGCCCTATATACCTAGGACTAAACTTTTTCCCGTATGCCGAATTGAATGACGCCACAGGTAGACGAGATCCTAAGGAACACGTGGTCGTCGACTAAAAACTCAAGGGAACGTCGATGAGAATCGGCCCAATGGCGCTGGCGATCTTGCACAACTCAAAGATGATCTCTGACTTGTCTGACCACCGCGATAGTTTGCATAATCATCTCTGGACCAAGCATCTGCCTCTCGCCCACATCATCCTAGGCTAAAGGAGATCTGCACTTCCTGTCGTACAATGCTTTAAAAGGTGCCATCTGAATACTGGCCTGAAAAGTGTTGTTATAAGAGAACTCCATGAGATGCTGGTGATCTTCCTACAAACCACCAAAGTTCAATGTACCAGATCGCAACATATCTTCAAGAGTCTGAATCATGCGCTCCGACTGACCATCTGTCTGCGAATGATAAGCTGAACTGAACTTGAGACGAGTCCCCAAATTCTTCTGAAGACTTTGCCAAAAGTGCGATATGAATCTCGAATCTCTGTCTGATACGATACTGACGGGCACTCCATACAATCTGACAATCTGTCTGAGGTACATCTATGCTAGCTGCTCCATCGACTGACCAACTCTGAATGGGAGAAAATAAACTACCTTGGTGAGTTTGTCAACTATAACCCAGATAGCATCTCTCCCAGCTGGGGATTTAGGTAACCCAGTTACAAAATCCATGGTAATGTGCTCCCATTTTTATTCTGGGATCGATAAAGGTTGAAAAAGTCTAGCTGGTCTCTGATGTTCAGCCTTAACTTATTGGCAAACTAAATATCGAGAGACAAACCGGGCTATCTCCCTCTTCATGCCATTCCACCAGAAATACTGACGGATGTCTCGTTACATCTTCGTGCCACCGAGATTAATTGAATACTGAGAACTGTGAGCCTCTGCCATGACCTCCTATCTGATATCACCACTGGGTACACAAAGACGACTTTCATGACGGAGTGTACCATCTTCGTGAATGCATAACTCGGGTCTTCGTCCTGCTTCACATTCTACCCTGAGCCGTTGTAGCACGGAATCTGTTGCCCGAGCTATCTTAATCCTCTAAACTATACTGGACTAAACTTGTATACTGGCCATTAATGCCATATTAGTAGGAAGAACAACTTCAATACCCATCTTGTGAAGATCTGCTAACAACTCTGGCTGTGCTGTTAGAAAATAAACTCCGGCTCTTTTGTTCAATGAATCTGTAATAACGTTGGCCTTCACAGGATAATACTGCAAGTTGATAACGTAATCCACAAGTAGTTCTAGCCATCTTCTCTGACGCATGTTGAGATCCTTCTAGGTAAATACATATTTCAGACTCTTGTGGTCGGTGAAGATCTCCACTTGATCTCCATATAAATAATATCTCCAAAGCTTCAATGCAAAAACTACTGCTGCTAACTCCAAGTCATGGGTTGGATAATTCCTCTTATGGTCACGAAACTGGCATGACGCATAATCGACTACCTTACCATGCTGCATCAAGACGCATCCCAATCCTCTATCGGATGCGTCACAATAAACTAAAAATCCTCCAGTCCCATCTGAAAGAGTAAGAATGGGTGCCGTCATCAATCCTTGCTTCAACTTCTCAAATAAACTCTGACATTCTGCTGTCCAAGCAAACTGCACATCCTTTGTGGGTCAACTGAGTCATGGGTGCTGAAATCCGAGCAAAGTCTGAAACAAATTGCCGGTAATAGCCGGCCAATCCAAGGAAACTACGAACCTCGGCTACTTTACTGGGTACTGGCCATGACTCTATAGCTACTATCTTCTGGGGGACCACTTCCACTCCACCTCCGGTGATGATGTGAGCCAAGTACGATATGCGGTCAAGCCAAAACTCGTACTTACTGAACTTCGCGTACAACTGGTGCTCTCTGAGAATCTGAAGGACTACTCCGAGATGCTGCTCATGCTTCGCTTCACTCTTGCTATAGACTAAGATGTCGTCGATAAAAACTATCACAAACTGATCCAAATAAGGCATGAAGATACGATTCATGAGGTCCATGAATACGGCTGGTGCATTGGTCGCTCCAACTGGCATAACAAGAAACTCCCAATGCCCATATCTTGATCTGAATACGGTCTTCTGGATGTCTTGCTCTCTGACTCTGATCTGATGGTATCCTGACCGCAAGTCAATCTTCGAGAATACTGCCGCTCCTCTGAGTTGATCGAATAAGTTATCTATCCTTGGTAGGGGATATCTATTCTTGATTGTTACAGAGTTCAGGGTACAATAATTAACAAATAATCTTGACGTACCATCCTTCTTTTTTACAATAAGTATTGGGGCTCCCCAAGGTGATCCACTAGCACGAATGAATCCCTTGGTTCTGAGTTCTTCAATCATCTTGTACAAGATTTCCAATTCTAAAGGTGCCATCCTATAGACTCTCTCTCACACTAGTGCCGTCCCTGGAAGCAAATCAATGGTGAACTCTGTATCTCTCTCTGGGGGCATGCCTGGAAGCTCTTCAAAAAATATATTAGAAAACTATCTTACTACTCTGGGAAACTGAACTGCTTCTGCTGCTGCCATCCGCAAGACTTGTGGAGAAGGTTCTACTTTGCCTCTGGAAAATAAAAACTCTGGTTCGTCGAAAATACCAAAAATAATCCTGCCAACATGGCAGTCTATTCTTGCGTATTGATCCTTTAACAAATCCATTCCTAGGACCACATCGTAGTCGGCCATCGAAAATTCTATCAATCTAGCGGAGAACTCTCTACCGCTAACTACGATTTTACACGAGAAATAGACTCTATCTACTCCCACAAGACCGTTATCAGTAAGTATATTGAGTCTTACTGATAATGACTCGGGCTCCAGTCCTACTCGTGTTGCAAATCGTGCAGACATAAACGAATGCGATGCATCCGAATCAAATAATACTGATACTGAAAAAGATTTGACGAGAATGGTACCTGCCACCACCTCACCTGAAGCTAACTCTTTCTCCAAGGTCAGAAGCATAGCCTAACCTTGTCCTCTTGGTGCTGGTCCCCTCTACTGGAAAAGATTTGACTCCCTGTGCTCTGCGACACTCCGAAACAACGTGTCCTGGCTTCCCATAATAAGTACAGCCCATTGCAGAAGATTGTCTCTGCTTCTTTTGCTAAGGGTACGTCAGTGTTGAATACTGAACTGACGTAACTGAATTTGCCCTTCGGGGAACTCCAATCAACAAAGCCCTAGTTGTCGATGATGGTGCTGAGGACAGACTCATCTGTCCATGGGACCTCTTTCTGCTTCCGGTTCGGTCCACGATCCTCTGCGAGGTATACTAGTGCCTCCTAGCTGCCCTCAAGACATCATCAAAAGTCTGATGCTCAAGCTGCTCCACAGCTAGAATAATTTCTAGGTAGAGTCTTTGTTGAAATTGCTGCGCTCGATCCAACTCGGTTGCCACCAAGGTGGGAGCAAACCGACTCAGCCTTGAATACTCGACCTCATATCCATCGACCGTCCTGCTTATTTGCTTCAAATTGGTGAATCTCGTCTATAGATCATATCGAGCGACTGCATCAAAGTACTTGATCTGAAACTTGTCACTGAATGTCGCACATGGGACAGGAGTCGCCAATCCAACTGCTAACATCGTCCACCAGGTACGGGCTAAGTCCAATAATTGTAGGTGCACTACAGCCACCTTCTTTTCCTCTGGAGTCTTGGCTGCTTCCAAGATAATCTCGATATCCTGGAGCCAGGCATCAGCTGCAATTGCGTCCTCGCTGCCGTCAAAGAAGGAAGGGTTCAGGTGATTAAAATTGTTGGCTGCACTGTTACCTTGATAACCAACTCTGCCCATGGCTGTCTGTACTGTCTGGTACAGGGCATCACCTCGACGATCCTGTGATGGAGGCAATTCCCTGATAAGTCCAATCAAGTCCCTATTGTCGGACTCTGCAGGTTGGACTGGATGAACTGGAGGCTCTGGGTCATCATAGTGCATGGCTCGGGATGCTGCTCCCAAGTACTGGTCTTGGTCTTCTTGTTGCTGTTGGGGTGCTAGTTGAGCTCCTTCCTGCTGATCAGTAGGAACAATGCCACTGAAGCAATGACATGGAAAATAATAAGGAAGGACCAAAATGGATCGAGGATATAAGCATGTGATCAGGTCAAGATTTCAGAAAGATTAGAAGACACGAGTAGAGATCAAGGACGAGTGCTGACTGAGACATCTATCTGGTAAAACTCCCACACATCTTGATTTACAAGGCCTGCATGGGCCACCACTTAAACCGTATCACCCCCCAGAGCCAAAATACTGGAGAGCGGGGGACAGACACAACCAGCTACGTATATAGAAGTGCAATCCTCCTCGATATATGGTCACGACTGTCTAGATATATGGGGGTTTATCTACAAGCCATCAGTCTTTTATGGTCAAGAACAAGCCTAATGTCTCAATCTCAAGCAAGTAATAATAGTTACAAGATATTAGACCATCAGATATTCAATAGTAAGGCGTCCCATACATTTCATATACAGATGATCATGAAGCTATTCATACAAAATACGAGGACTAGCAAGAGTTTCAGTCATACATGATCAACCCTAGGATTTGTCAATTATGTTACAGCCCTTAGGCAGACAAGAAATATAAGTATTCAATACGAGCTAACACTTTCTCGGTGGCTAAACGCCTCAAAAAAATAATTTTACAATTATAGTGGGGGAGCAAAATAAACCCACTCGTTGCCAAGATTTCTTCTAGTATTCACCATCTGGCAGGAGGGCTGGGAGATCCTCGGGAGCTACTCCAAAATCTGGCCACACAAAACTAGCTGCGTCAGACCCCAGAAAGTGCAAGTGCCACAAGGGAGGCTTCACTTAAGAACTAAAACCAGCATTTTAGAACATAAACAAGAATAATAACAAGAAGACATAAAATGTAAATAAGACAACAAATGACGAGAGGATGAGGAACAATTCCGGAAGCCAGGTTACAATCCTTAAATCAAACAAGGATCGGGGTTCACTGACGGGTCTTGGCCAAAATAATCCGTCGGCAATCAGCTCGTCGCTAATAATGGTCCGTCGTTACGTAGTCGTCTAGCGATGGAATAGCGACGGCTTTTCGACTTCACAATACGAAGCATTAGCAACGACTTTCCGACGGGCTTTCGTCCATTTCAGGTATTAAATACTGAACTGTGTAGACACTAGCGACATAATGGTCCGTCGGTAAACCGTCGTAATAGCGTATCAGAGGGTATCGTTCCGTCGCTATTCCGTCGATCGTCGTCGCTAACAAAGGACGAATTAGCGACGGCATACTGACGGATTATCCGTCGACCATTTTCTAGAAATGTTTGGCATTTCCAGAACCATGGCGATGGATGAGTCGTCGCTATTCCTTCGCTAAGCCTTCGATAGAGCGACTGATTAGTGGCTGATTATTCGTCGCCACGGTTCTGGAAATATCCAACATTTCGAGAACCTTGTCGACGGAGTTTTCGTCACTACGCCGTCGAGAGAGCGACTGATTAGTGGCTGATTATCCGTCGCCTTGGTGACGGATTTTTTGCCGCTATTCCGTCGAAGTATATACCACCAGAACCATGCCGACGGATATTCCGTCGACCACCCGTCGCTACGTGAAAACAGTTTCAAATCTCCAGTTGGCGACGAAAATTTTGTCGAAAAGTAGTCGAAAACTGGAAATATCTGTCTCTAACCGGTCACTAGTCCGTCGATAACTGAGTTTTTTTTCAAAAAAATTACAGCACTTTCCCTGTTCATAAAAATATGCATAAACCAAACCAATATATAATGCACACCAATTATCCAACAATCACATAGGCCAAATATATAATGTACACAAATTATCCAAGAATCACATAGACCAAATATGCACATACGAATTTAATGCACACCAATTATCCAAGAATCACATAGACCAAACCAAATTAATAGAAAATAGACATCAATTATCCTGAAGAGTAACCTAATATCCGTCGTTATAATTCGATAGTAGCACAAATAATCCAAAATTGCCACAAATATTCCAAAATTTCTTAATTACAATATTTTAAGGAGGAGGAGGAGTTCAATTGCCTGGTGGTGGTAATCCCTGCTGCGACCGACGAATATACTCCTCCACTAGGTACGGCGGCAAGCCGTCGTAGACACTGCTCGGAAGTCGACGTAGCTGCTCTGTCAACATGAGATCCAGGAGTGCCGTCACAGTCGGCGGCGGAAGAATAGGGGCATCAGGATTGAAAGAAAGATGACCCACAGAAGAAGGACCGACACCAGCAGTCGACGGACCAGTAGAAGACGGACCAACAGCATCAGCAGACGGACCGGCAGCAGCAGACGGAGGCAGAAAGTACGTGGCAAATTTCTCCCACAAGGACGACACCACCTCGTGCAGCTGCGTAAGCTGTGAAATAACATCATCGTCTGTCGGAGCCACGGGAGGAGGCGGTGTCGGTAGAAATATCTGCGTCGCCATGTGCAACGGCCCTAGGGAGCCGACTCCGTACATGAGCCCTTTATTAAACCCGCCGACGGTATCTATGAACAAGTCGTTGCGAGCGGCCAAAGAAGAGGTCGTCCGGGCGGGCGTCGTTTTACCGACATCCTTGGTGTCAGTTAACTGAGCCCGACTAAGGGCCTCACGATACGCAGCCTATCAAATGAATGTGTTTATATTATAAGATTTACCTAAGTTGTAATCTAAATCATGTTTCACTAAGTTAAGGGTGAATCCTAAGTTTACCTAAGTTACAGTCCGAATACTTTTAATTCTAACGTAAATCTCATAAACATAAGTACTTACATCAGTCTCTTTGGCCCTCTTGTCGACGAAGCTTCCGTCCTTCCATCTTTTGTGCGTATGCTGGAACACGTCGTGCATGGTGACCGATTCTGGCGCCCTTCCCTCCTTCATCGCCCGTTGGGCCTGCATACGAAATTTCTGTAGAACCTAATTAACTCCGTATATTAATAATACCTAATTCGATAGTGAAATGAATTTACGGTATCTCACAAGATCTGCAAGCGTCGCTGCGTGGGGCCTTGATCCCCCCGTATGAAGCTCCGCGGCCTGTCGGTTCGCCTTCGCCTTCTCCGATTTCTCCTTGTACGCAGGAGTATCCATCATACCTAAGAGGTCCTCATAATACTCCTGTCGGATCCAATTCGGCCTCGTATGCCCCATTTTTAAGTCATGAATCATATCCCGTATCTTCTTCGAGGCAGCACTTCTGTAGGTCCTGCGGATCGCGTCCTCGCGATGGAGGGGCCACCAGTACGTCGTCTAACATAAAAATTCAATTATCACGTAATTTAAAAATGGTTGATTAAAGAGTAACTAATAATTAACCAGAAGATATAGATATATACCCTCAACTCGTCGAGCCAGACGTACTTCACGTTTGAGGGCACCGACGAAAAGTTGAGGTAGGGACCATGGAAGTTAGCCCTGATAATTTCTCCAAGAGCCCTGGCAACATTAAACGAAGAAAACCTACAAAAAAGAAACGACTGGATTATTAACTTGAATAAATGAAAGAAATTTAATAAATTATCTTAAATTTACTTACGAGGTCCCCGCGGGCCATAGCTCTCGTCGGAACTCGCCTCTCGGCCTCTCTGGTGCATTCGGAGGATCCGTGGGTCCACGCATGTACTCCCCAGTAACCGGATGGAACAGAGTATGGGGGTACTCCGGGGCCCACTGTGCAGTAATT
The DNA here is from genome assembly GCA_029216955.1 of Iris pallida. Taxonomy (NCBI): domain Eukaryota; kingdom Viridiplantae; phylum Streptophyta; class Magnoliopsida; order Asparagales; family Iridaceae; genus Iris; species Iris pallida. Next base: position 1,040,138 of record JANAVB010041414.1, read on the forward strand.
GGGGGATCCACTAGTGGATCCACTGCTGGTGGTTCTGATAGCGGAACGGATCCGCTAGCAGATCCGGACTCATACCTCGATGAAGTAGTCGATCGACGGCGGGATGCGTCTGTGCCCGGGGTATTCTCCGGGTCGGGGTCGCTCGATGGGGTCACATCTCGGGAATTTTGAATGCGACCACGACCACCAGCACCACCACCACCAGCACCACCACCACCACCACCACCACCACCACCAGCACCACGACCACGGCCAGCCATCATGACCTGTAAATAGAACACATAAACATAATTAACAATATAAAAGTGTAAATGAATATAAAATTCTAAACTAAAATATACATACCACCAGTAGGGAGACGAGTGTCGCCGCGACAAAAAAGACTAGGAGTGCCATCTGCAATAAGTAAATAATCGAATGAAAAAAACATGAATTCACGTAATTGCTTTTGTGAGTTCAAACTTAATTCACGTAATTGGAAGTATTTTTAATATACAACAATATTTAACCTAATCATCATCTTCGTCTCATCCTCGGCCTCGTCTTCATCATCATCATCCTCCTCATCCTCATCCTCATCCTTATCTTCATCGTCGATTTTATCTATATCCGCATCCCCATCAAATTCTTCTTCTTCTTCTTCTTCTTCTTCTTCTTCTTCTTCTTCTTCTTCTTCTTCTTCTTCTGCCTCAATATTTAGGACAAGACGTCTTTTTCTCCCCTGGTTGACAGCTAAGTCTTGTGTATCAACCTATTCCTCCCCTCTATTTTTTCTCAACAATATCTTCAACATCCATTGTATCTGAGTGTTGTCCCAAGTATTAGGACTTTTCAATCTGGTCCTCTTGGTATGCTGGGTCTCCAACGTTGAATGTATTTCTAGTTTTAATCTTGTATACTGCCCACCAGTCAAATCGATCTCTACGACGCCTTGGGTAGCTTGTATAGTAGACTTGAACAGCCTGATTTGCTATCGCAAATGTATCGAACCCTTTATACCTCCTGCGATGATTTATATCGACAAATCCAAATTGTTTATCGATTCTCCAACCGATATTTGGTGTCGTATCGAACCATTCACATTTGAACATCACAATATGCATATCATATGGGCCAGTATATTGTAAATCTATAATATCCCGAAGCACTCCAGAATAGTCAAAGTCCGGCTCGTCGTCATAGATGGTGCCTCTTATGCAAACACCGGAATCCTTGGTACTGATGCCGTCATTAATAAATTTGACATTTATAGCATTCTGAGTTGACTTAAACCTGAAGCCGTTAACGACATAGCCTGGCCAAGTCTTTATTTGCTTCTTCGGTCCCAATGCCAGATAACGAACACTCTCATGAGTGAGTATTGTTTCAGGCAATAAAACCTGTAAACAAATATTTATAATTTAAATATTTTAGATTATATATTTATAATCTCAATTATAATCACAGTTACTTACGTATTTGTGAAACCATGACGGAAATGTACAATCAACCTCTCTTTGAAGTCCCTCATCGGTAATATCGGGTGTCCTTATTTTGACTTCATCTCTAAATACACTATTAGAGAAAATAAGAATATATAAGTGTAGTCACTTACTTCATCAAATTCGAGATTATAACGAGTACAAGTGTACTGACTTACTTCTCCAAATCTCTCACTTCTTGTATGTCACAGTTTAACAAGACATATCGGTGAGCGGCATCATACTCGTCGTCTGTCAACCACCGTCTTTTACTAGCCCCAACAGGCTTGCCCCTTACATTGAATATTCCTCCATCCTCAACGTCCTCGTCATTCCTTTGAGGTCTATTTCGATTTGTCTTAACATGAGTATCGAAATAAATGGAGCAGAAGTTTGACACCTCTTCGATAAGATATGCTTCGCATATCGAAGCCTCTATATGAGCCTTGTTGCCAACTTTCTTCTTTAGATGGTGTAGGTATCTAGAGAGATAAATTATCTTGAGAATTAAGAATTTTTTTTAAAACCTACTGAAATTCAACTTAAATTATATCGATTTTTATGTATCTTTCAAATGGGTACATCCATCGATAATGAACAGATGCACCGACACGGACTTTATATGCTAGATGAATCGGTAGATGCTCCATGCTGTCGAAGAAGCCAGGAGAAAATATTTTCTCCAACTTATAAATTGTTAAGATAATCTTCTTCTCAAGTTCAACCATGTGTTGCACAGTCAACTTAGTTGAACAAATATCCCTAAAGAATATTGATAGTTCGGCCAACGGAACCCATACATCAGAAGGCAACAACTCTTTCAAAGCAATGGGCAGTAATCTTTCCATAAACACGTGGCAGTCATGACTCTTCATTCCCGTTAGCTTGCGTTCATTGAGATCAACGCATCTAGAAAAATTCGACACATAGCCGTCGAGAAATCTTAAAGTAGATACCCACTTGCAGATTTTTAATCTATCTTCCTTGCTCAATGTGTATTTTGCTATCGGCTTACTTAATTGTCCAGCAGCTCCCTTTTGTATCAAGTTCAGATAAGGACGCTTGCATATCTCGGCAATGTCTTGCTTTTGGATTGTCCTTCGTCTTTCCTTTAATATCCATGACGGTATTGAAGACATTATCGAACACATTCTTTTCGATATGCATAACATCAAGATTATGCCTTATAAGATTATCTTTCCAATAAGGCAAGTCCCAGAAGATACTCCGTTTGGTCCAGTTATGGGTTTGTCCGAACCCATCGACACGATTGTTCGATGGATCTTCCATTACAGTGGGCAAGTCCTTTACATCTTCCCAAATATCGTATCCCGACAATCTGGCAGGCGGATGAAAAAATTTTTGTTTTCCAGCTCTGAACGCGTCCTTGTTCTTTCTTCAAGGATGACTCGCGGGCAGAAATTGACGATGACAAACAAAGAAAGAAGTTTTTTCTCCATGCTTAAGGTGGAACGCCTTACTATTTTGCATGCATATTATAGAAGCATAGAATTTTACGACCAGAAATCCTATGCGCCAAACACTACATGCGCCATGGAGCTTAGACAAAATACTTGACACAGTAAAACAAAAGTATAGACATTGAAAGAGGATTTTTATTTGCATATAAAAGTCTATTACATGTCTAGAAAAGGCTATACAAAGGAGAACTTCTACAAAAAGAAAAGACCCTAAGTCTACAGCCAGGCGCAGCAGTCATCATGCGCTCTTGAACAGGCGCATCTCACCATGCACTCTCAGTCAGGCGCATCCCACCATGCGCTCTCAGCCGGGCGCATCCTTTCAGCAGCTCAGTTATGTGCATCATCCTCAGTTATGTGCATCCCTTCAGCAGCTCAGTTATGTGCCACCCTTCCAGCCAGGCACATCTCAGCATATGCGCCATCAAATGCTTCGACTAATAAAGCATTTATTAAGCAGAACGAGGGCGGCAATCAACCCTCTAGCTGGAGGAAGAGCTCCCCAAACCAAGGAAGAGGAGAGCACCGCAATCAACCTACGGCTAAAGGAGCAGCTTTCAACCCAACCAGAATGGGCAACACCCACTCTAGCAGGAGGAGAATCTCTCCCAAAGGCCAAGGAAGATGATCGGGGCACCGCAATTCCGATCTGCGGCTCTTCCAGTATAACGGAGACGAGGCTCGAGCATCTCGATCTTTGGATGCAACAGACACCTTCCGTTTGCCTCAGAAGCCCTCGACTCCGACTTTTGGATGTAACAGTCACCTTCAAGTGCATCAATGAAGACATTGCGTCGCATCTTCACCCTCGGGAGCATCTCGTCAACAGAATGTGCTCGAGTAAACAAATTTATTTCGGAAGGACGTGAGAGAACGAGAAGCAAACCCTCTCCATGCCACTATTTATAGGCCGGGCAAATCAAACCCATACGCCAAGTGGCTGGCTCTCCGAATTCTGTGCAATGAATTTGCATTAAATTGATGAACCTAACGCTTCGAATTCAGCCAAGTCAAAAATAGCTATTTAAAGCACTCGAAGAACATAACAATCACACCAAAAGACGTGTCAAGCAGAGCGGATGTGCCGGACAGACCGCGCATCACATAGACGCGCCCCTCAGCACCAAGTGCTTCACAAGCATGCGGCCCCATGCGCCTAGTGGAACGTCGATCGATGTGCCCACTCAACAACCCATCACCTGTCAAAGAACATTAAATGCTAAAGTTTGACACAGTTGGCAGCACGTCCCCCGAAGACTGCAGTTGACAGCTTTTTCAGAAAATGAAGCGTCACCGACGTCAGCATCATCATTACTTCCCTCCGATGGTTACAACCACGTGGCCGCCCAACCATCTCGCATGCGCCTCCGCAGCCATGCGTCCAAAGATCTGCATGCGCCTCAAAAGCCATGTGCCTCAAAATTTTCTCTGATCCCTAAAGACAGAAGTAAAGTCACTACTGAAGCCTCGCATGCGCCTCAAAAGCCATGCGCCCCGAATGGTTCGTGACTCCCGAAGGTTACGAGCCAAAATCTCCTCATGCGTCCAATCCCAGGCGCATCCTACCAGATCATTCTCTACCAAATCTGAGATCTCCGAGCCATGGGCCTACGACACGTGTCCTTTGACTCGATTCACCCAAGATCTCAGCAACAGAAAGATTCTTCCCCCTGCTACGTGCCTGTCCACAACAGCAGCATGAAGAATTCAACTCCTCAATCAGGGCGCATCGTCCATGCGCCTCCATCAGCAATCACCACGTGGCATCCCCGCGTCCAGGCGTATCCTACATATGCGCGCATGAGCAGCCAGCCTGCAGACTATAAATAGAGGGATCATTTCCTTCTTCCATACACGAACATACATAGACAGGCAGAGACATCGCACAACCACAGAGGCAGATACAGACACTCAACGTCTTCTTCCTCTCCGCAAGCTCCTGCACCTAGAGCAACCCAGACCTTCAGAGAACCGATAACCGTCGTCAGATCGTCAACGGAGTCAACGTATTACCACTCGCTCCATCGGCACAAGGGACCCAGATAAATAAAAGTGTACTCCTAAGACTACGTCTAAGTCCTACATTATAAAACTGTTCTGTTTGTATTAAAATTACATTAAAAGATTTTAATGACAAACAAGCTGGTGACTCTGCTGGGTACCTCTTTCTCCTCCACCGAGAAAGCTGTGTCACAATCCGACGACGCGAAGGTGGGCTCCTCCCACAAGATGCTGTTCGTACGCCTCAATCAACAGGCGTATGAGGAGTTCATTTCTGAAGTCAGTACGAGTCCTTCGAAGCGGCTGCCAAAGCCGAAGAAGACTCGCCAAATCTGGGTGCACAAGGTCGACGCTTCTGGCACCACCACCGAAGGGGATGCGCCGATGCAGCCTTCCCTTCCTGCTGACGTCCTCAGCAACCAAGATGCGCCCACCGGTGCAGCGCATCTCTCGGAGAAACGTGCGGCTGACCACATTCCCCAGCCATCTCCCTCTCAGGCGAGGAAGATGCGTCGACGGAGCAGGGGCACAGCTAATGCCCCGCGTATCACCTTCGATGCGCCACAGAAGGTCTCTGTCTTTGAAAGACTCACTCGCTGTAGTGGCGAGGAAAATTTAGATTCTGAGTACTACGCGCCCCAGCGGCCTAAGTCCAAGGCAGTACGGGCCATGCGCCCCAAACGTGCTATGCCAGCAGCAAGCCAGAGGCATGTGCTCACAATCATGCGCGCTGCTGATGGTAAGCTGTATAAGGTCAACTCAGGTGCTTCTGTGCCAGAAACGAGCTGACCTTCAAAGTCCTTGTCTCACTTGGGCGCATCTGTTGCGTTCGCAACCAAGTCGAGCGAGGCAAACCCAGTGATCTTGAACTCCCGTGCCTCCTCTGGTTGTGCGTCTGAGGTTCGTTCAAGTCACTTTAAATGTTGTTCCCCCACTACTGATCTGAGCGCCTGTTTGGTGTTGGATCAGGAGGCGCAACATTCACTTGACCACCCCGGCGCTTGGCCTTGCTATGCACCTGAAGGGAGTGCGAAGGTGGCACTCTCCTCCAATAACCTGCATAATGTGATGACTCACAAACGCCGGTCAGAAGAGTCGACTGATAAGCACGATGCGCCCCTCACATGGCACACTTGTGTTGTAGTCACCATCAACTGCTGTTGCAAGGCAGCAGTCCCACCAAGACAGTCGGTGTTCCAGCGGCTGTAATTATCGAAACCCCTCCGACGTCGCCTCGGGAAGAAGGTGTCAACGAAAGAGGAGCCAGAACTAAAGGTTGCTTCATGCAATGTAATCTCTAACTCCTCGTCAGTCCGAAAGGTGACTGGCAATTCCTCGTCCAAGAGCCAGCCGAAGAAAACTAAGACAACCGTCTCGTCCTCCGGAGTGTTCGAAGGCACTCGGAAGAGGAAAAAGATCTTGGAGGAAGCTGGGGGTAGTCAAGCCCTTGTTGATCCTCCTTCTGAAGACGAAGGAGTCCTCCAAAGCACATTTGGGGTGGATCTTCATCCTCGAGGCGAAGTCAGCCTTCCAGACGTAGCTGGGGGTCGTCTAGCCCCTGTGGATCTGCATCTCGAAGACGAAGAAGTCCTTCAAGACAGGACTGGAGGTAATCAGGCCCTTACGGATACTTCTTCCGAAGACAAGGGTGTCCTTCAAAACATAGCTGGGGGTAGTCTAGCCCCTGCAGATCCGAGTCTCGAAGACGAAGAAGTCCTCCAGAACATAGCTGGGGGTAGCCAAGACAAAGCTCCGGGAACAACAACTCCTTTACTGGAGAGTGAGGCCGAAAACGAAGCCTCAACCGAGCCATCCGACTCCAGCCGCGTCATGACAGTCTACATGACTGGGGGTGACACTGAGTCGGATGCGCCACCAGCAGACCTCGTCCAGCGCATGGATACCCTGGAGGAAGGACTCGAAACCCTCTCTGCCTCCATGTAAACACTGACTCAAGCAGTATTTGAGATACGGTCGGCTTTGGCCAGGGCACCGTCTACTAGTCCTGACCCAGGGGCCAATGGAGAATCAAGTGTACCCCTTCAACGGTTATCCTTGGATACGGATCGCCGCGAAGCACCTCGGACGTCGGAGCCATCAAATGCTCAACTCCAGGCGGTACCACCTTCCCCAACTCCCAGCTCCACGGAAGACGTGGTGGAGATGTGATCAGGGACTTTCACGAGCACTTTGAGTCCAAGAATAGACAAGAGGAGCGCCAAAAGATGGGCATCCCCCAACCTTATCCCTCGAATGGAACAAAGTGGTTTATCCTCCTAAATATAAACCACAAACATTGACGCCATACGACGGGAAGGACTCTCCGCGTCGCTATCTAACGTACTTCCAGTCCCAAACAGGACATCTTCCGAAGCAGGACGCGCTACTCACCAGCATATTTGTCGGGGCATTGAAAGGAGTGGTATACGACTGGTACTGCAGCCTCTCCGACAATTCCATATCTTCCTTCGATAACTTGACACGCCTTTTCCTTGACCGTTTCTACGACGACGGGAAGGACATGACAATGGCGTCCCTCATAGAGATACGCCAGAAGGAGAAAGAAACAGTTCGAGTATTCATCGAACGCTTCCGACAGGCCTGCTTCAGACTGTCCCCGGGCATGCCAGAACATGCACTCCTCTCCTCCTGCAGCATGAACATGCTGTCTGCAGTCAAACTCTGGCTCAACTCTACTCCTCCTCCCGACTGGAGTTCCTTGATCATCGAAGCTGAAGCAGCAAAAAAGAAGGCGTCCAATGCTCGCCTTCTGGGAGTTAGTTTCCCTGCCTTTGAGGACAAGGGGAAACGGCCTGCAGCCAACAACCCCGGACGAGAGACGAAGGGGAAAAAGGCATTGACTGTCAATGCCTCAAAAGGTGCATCAGCACCCACTCAAAAGCCTCCACTTGCACCAAGGCCAAAGCAGGTTTATTCCTTCAACGATGAAGACACCCTGCAACTCTTCGAGATACTGAAGCAGGGTGACAAGATCAAATTGTCGGACCCAGAGCATCCCGACGAGGTCGGGAAAGTGGACAATTCGAGGTACTATCACTACCATCGGTTTGTCGGACACCCAACCAAGGACTGCTACGTCCTCAAAAACTATATCCAGTGCATGATCAATGCGAATGTTATCTCCGTCGACTACGAGAAGAAAATGGTCTCGGCCAACCTGGTGTGACTCCAATTTGGTACCTTGCCGCCCACTACAACACAAGATGGCGTCGTCCCCATCCCAAAGGCGATAATGGAGGTGGTTAACTTACCACCTACTCGTGACAACGTGAGTGGACTCATCCCACTCACCACATTTCGGGGAGAGATCTTATGGGTTCACCCTGATCTCGTCTCCGAGGTTACTCAACCAGAGGTACGCTCTGTCTCCAAAACCAAAGGCAGGAAGATCAAGTCTTGTCGTATGGTCTTTTTCTCCACAGAAGAGGCTCTTCCTGTACAGACGTGTTCACAACAGAATGCCCAACCCGACGAAGCTGCCGTCGAGGTGGTACCTCCTTGCACCGTCCCTACTACTGAAGAAGGGGGTCCATCCAAGCCTCCAGCAGCTAATAAGCAGAAGCATGAAGAGGTTCGTTTCGACAGACCTCTGCGAAAGGAGAATGCTTCGGGGCTAGCTAAGCCCCACAACTTTGACATACTGGCACAACTTACCAGTACTCCTGCCCGCCTATCTCTGTTTGAGCTTCTTCGTCTTTCCAAAGACATTTGTGAAGCTCTGAAGGATGCCGAATCCTTCATCAGTCAGGTCAAGCAGCCTGAAGATCTCCCAACTATATGTACGTACTGTCATTGTGCGAATGAGGTTATCCCCAATATAACCTTTACTCAACAAGACATGCTGCTCAAACACAACCGACACAACATGCCGCTGTATTATACAGGGTATATCGGTTCTGTCAAGGTGAAGCGGATTCAGATCGATCCTGGGTCTTCCCTCAGCATCATTCCGAAGATGCTGCTCTCAACACTGGGAATCCCAATGTACCGTCTGGCGCCCTCCAAAACCACAATCAGTGGCTTCAATGCCAGTAAGAGTGAACCGCTGGACAAAATACGGCTGAAGTGCCATATTGGTAACCTCAGAACTGAGGTCACTTGCTATGTCGTGGACGCCGATGTCAACTACAACCTGACGAGGAGGAAGCCAATGATGCTGACGATGAAGCAGAAACGGCAGCAGAGCCCGACATGGAGCCAGAGACGATTCCTGTTGCTCCTCTAAAAATTTGACTCAAAGGGAAGCTGCCTCAGACGTTGCCTCCCATGAGCATCAAGCTACCTGGAAAAGCACCAACTGCTCCAGGTAGAATACTGATTGAAGCTCCCTTGAAGATACGGCTCAAGGGAAAGCCGCCTCAAACATCGGCTCCCCTTGTGACAAAACTACAGGGGAAGGCACCAATTGCTGAAGGCGCAGTTGAGGCACCCCTGAAGGTGCGTCTTAAGGGAAAGCCGTCGCAACCATCTGTCTCATCCAAGATGCCGGAGAAGGCCCACATAGCCCTCTCGGACCCCAGGATTAAAGCTGTGGTGGACTCTCCCGATCCAATCCCAATACTTACAGATGAAGAGCTAGGGGAATATATCTCTGCTGATGTAGATGCACCCTCTCTGGACAATGTAATCCCGCAGGATAAAATCTCGTATTTCATCAATAATAGAGTGTCTTTTAATTATTCTAGTCTTCCACATTGGAATGCCATGTATACATTAGATAACGCTCTACGGTCGTTGCAAACATAAATAACGGTCGTCCATCATGTAAATCGAGTAGTCCCATCCCAAGGGGCCTGTTTTGTAGTCCCATCGCGGAGTCGGGACGAAGAATCCATCATCTTCGTCAAAGTTGAGCGTCATCAAGACCTCCCGCCACTCGAGCCAGAACCAGATACCGGCAGAATATAAGTCTATCGGTACACGGACAAGGCAAAGTACCTCATCCAAAAGATGGGTTACGACCTAAAAAGCAACAAAGGCCTGAACTACGGCAAGGGTCGACGTCTTCCTCTCCGGCTTCCAACACCTAAAGGAAAGCCACATGACTACTATCATCGAACTCGACGGGGGGTAGGCTATGTCATGCCACCGTCAACTCCAGAGAGTTCTGAGGCAGAAGAAGTAGAATATTCTCACTCTTTCAAAGCATCAACTTGGGATTCCGATGCCAGTATCGGCTCAGTCTTCAAGAGAGTGCTATCAGCCAACATGACATCTGCACAATCTTAAGAAGATGAAGACAAAGACCAAACGCCAGTATTCTTCGAAGAAGAATCCTGGGCTCAATGCCTAGAAGAACAGTGGGAGTCTCGTTTTAAATTACGCAAACCCCCTACCGAAGACAAGGTCGAGCAGATCGACCTTGGGGATGTATCTTCTTCCAGACCCATCTTCATCAGCAAAAGCCTAAAAGGAGAAGATCGGAAATCTTTAATCCAGCTGGCTAAAGAATATATCGATGTCTTCGCTTGGAGCTACGAAGATATGCCAGGACTTGATCCTCAGATCGTGATGCATAGGCTCAACATCTTACCTGATGCCAAGCCTATCAAACAACAATAGCGACGCTTTCGTCCTGACATCATGAACTTTATCGATCAGGAGGTGGACAAACTCTTGACCAGCGGCATCATCCGTGAAGAATAATACCCGGACTGGGTAGCCAACGTTGTCCCTGTCACCAAGAAGAATGGGAAGATACGAGTTTGTATCGACTTCAGGGATCTCAACACTGCTTGCCCAAAGGACGAGTTTTCGCTTCCAATCACCGACGTGATGATCGACAACACATGTGGATTCGAACGCATGTCTTTCATGGACGGGTATTCGGGCTACAACTAGATCAAGATGTTCCCCGATGATGCAAAACACACGTCATTCAGGACTCCGAAGGGGGTTTTCTGCTACACAGTGAAGCCCTTCGGCTTGAAGAACGCTGGTGCTACATAACAACGAGTTATGAGTACCATCTTCCGTCAGCATCTTCGTAAAACAGTCGAATGCTATGTTGATGACATCGCATTCAAGAGCCGTCTCAAAGGTGATCACCTACAAGACCTCAAGACAGTCTTCGATCTCATGCGAGCGCATCAACTCAAGATGAACCCCGCTAAATCTTTCCAAGGGGTTTCTAGCGAAAAGTTTTTGGGCTTCATTATCACGATGAAAGGCATTCATGTCGATCCCGAGAAGACCAAAGCCATCCTTGACATGGACCCTCCGAAAAACCTCCGAGAACTTCGAGGCCTACAGGGGCGTCTGGCATACATCCGGAGGTTTATAGCAAACCTTTCCGGAAAATGTCAACCCTTCACCCAGCTCATGAAGAAGGGAGTCTCTTATGTCTGGACAGAGGAATGCCGAAAAGCTTTCGATGAAATTAAGGCTTACTTGACGAGCCCGCCAGTCCTGGTGGCACCCGTCACCGGCAAACATTTCTCCTCTACGTCCGTGCCATGGATCATTCCTTCGGCACTCTGCTTGCTCAGAACAGCGACACAGGCTATGAGCAAGCTATCTACTACTTCAGTAGAATACTGATCGGGATCGAACACCGGTACAACCCCGTTGAAAAGGAGTGCTTGGCGTTGGTATTTGCCATCCAGAAGACTCGCCATTATATCTCGGGCCAGATGATTCATGTCATCTCCCGAGTCAATCCACTCAGAGTTCTCATGACGAACCCAGGGTCATTAAATTCCCGGCTAGCTACGTGGGCGATCCTGCTAACACCATACAACATGGTGTTCGTTCCACAAAAAGCCGTCAAGGGTCAGGCTCTGGCCGACTTTTTAGCTGCACATCCCATCCCGGAGTCCTCCAGACTCTATGAAGACATCCCGGATGAGGTCCAAGAATCAAACGTCACCGAAGAAAGCTCCGTCTGGCGGGTGTTTTTTGATGGTGCGTCAAGAACAGGCCCCAAAGGCCAAATCATCGCAGGTGCGGGGGTAGTCTTGGTCTCTCCCGATCAGCTGGTCATCCAGCGTGCCTACTCCCTTTCGAAGCCATGCTCCAACAATGTTGCCGAGTACAACGCTCTCATCATGGGACTCCAGCTGGCACAATAGCTGTGGGTGGATCATCTGGAAGCCTACGGTGACTCAAAATTCGTCATTAACCAGGTCAGAGGGCAATACGAAGTTCGCCATGAAGATCTAGTTCCTTACCATGAAGTTGCATTGAACATCATTTCAACCTTCACCAAGTTCTTCATCGAATATGTACCTCGTTTACAAAATCTGGAGGCTAATGCTCTGGCTGGCCTTGCAGCCTCATTAGCAGCACCCCTCGGGACTCAACACTACGTCACGGTAGTTGGTCGAGACTTGGTCTGTCCTAAAAACAACCTGTGCTCACAAGTGGCCCATGCCATGTCAACAAGTGCTGGTGTTAATGTCCGAGACTGGAGGTTCCCGTTCATCGACTTTGCTGTCTACGAAATTCTTCCAGAGGACCCGAAAGAAGCCGTCTCAGTCAGGAGGCGCTCCCTTCGATTCTATTACGATACAGCTACTAAAATGCTGTACCGATGCTCCTACGATGGACTTCTCCTGCGATGTCTGTCCAACGAAGAAGTAGCCGAAGCTCTTCGAGAAGCTCACGATGGAACCTGCGGAGCCCATCAACCTGGCCCTAAGTTGCAGGATCGACTTCGACGCATGGGCTACTACTGGCCAACCATCGTCGCTGACGCTGTCGACTATGCTAAAAAGTGCCATGCGTGCCAGCTTCACGCAGACTTCATCCATACACCGTCAGAACCACTACATCCTACAGTCGCCTCTTGGCCCTTCGAAGCTTGGGGCATGGACATTATAGGACCGATCACCCCTCCTTCATCTAGGGAACATCGCTTCATCCTAGCCATCACCGACTACTTCTCCAAATGGGCAGAAGCAGTTCCACTGGCGGAAGTGAAGAGCTCTAGGATAATCAGCTTCATCAAGCACCATGTCATCTACCGTTTCGGGGTACCCCGGAGGATTATCCACGATAACGGTCCTCAGTTCATCAGCCATATTTTTAGCAGATTCTGTGACAAGAATCGCATTCAAAACGTGGCCTCAACCGCCTACAATCCGACAGCAAACGGATTGGCCGAGGCGTTCAACAAGACTATCGTCAGGCTACTCAAAAAAGTCGTCTCATCCAATAAACGCGACTGGGACGAAAAGCTCAGCGAATGCCTTTGGGCCTACCGCACAATAGTACGAACCCCGACAGGAAATACACCATTCTCCCTGGTTTACGGGAGCGAAGCGGTACTACCTCTTGAGATCCAGATACCCTCACTCCATGTAGCAATCACAAACCAACTCACAGAAAAGGACAATCAACGTCGTCGTCTGCGAGAACTGGAGGTACTTGACGAAAAGTGTCTCCTAGCTCAACAACGTATTGAACTCTACCAAGCCCGTATATCACAGGCTTTCAACAAGAAGGTCAAGCAAAGGACTTTCCAAGTAGGCAACCTGGTTCTGGCAGCCACGAGGCCGATGGTGTTGACTCATAAGACACCAGGAAAGTTCGAGCCCAAGTGGGAAGGACCTTTCATCATAGAGACGGTATACTCAAACGGTGCTTACCGCCTCGCTAAACCCAATGGAGACTTGTTCTTGATGCCCATCAACGACAAGTTCCTAAAGAATGACTACTCTTGACATCTTTCAGACATGTACTTCCACAAAGGATCAGTGGACCCAATCATCAGGGCTCACATATAATTCCCTTCTACAAAATCATATGCTTCCGGAACCCAGCTGTTCCGTGGCATCCTCCAGTAGAAGGACAACCACGTCCACATTACCTCTGAGTTGTTCCCCAATGCCCTACAAAGCAAAATCTTACACTCCGTAAGACTACGCTACCCATCATGTTTACCACGTCCACATTACCTCTGAGTAAACATCCCGTACAGACAACCCCTGCGTTGTCGTACATTGATCGTAGAACTTCCAAGTCCACATTACCTCTGAGTAGTTCTGCGTATTCCCCAGAGTCATTCCTACCACGTCCATAATACCTCTGAGTATGAAGATTCTGTCATTTGAATCCCATATTTGCCACATCCACATCATCTCTGAGCAAACATGTCGGTTCTCTCGAACTTATTATCTGTACCTAAAAACCAAGGTGCGCAAAAGATAATAGGTCCACACAAATCATCAAGTTCATGACAGCAAAAATGAACACACCACAAAAACTTTGTATTCTTTATTTTCAAAAAAGAGAGTAAAGGATTACATCCCCCAGCAAGAGTTGCAAATACACAAAAAAGAAGAGACTACGATCCCTAAACATCTCCGGGGTTGGCCGAAAGCTCTTCAATCTGACGCCTCAAGTCTGTCGCTCGAGTCTCCACAGTCGCCAGGACCCGGCGTTCAGCTTCTCGACGTATTGCTTCTATGGCCTCAGGAGAAGTGTCATCCTCACGCTTCTCATCTAACTGTTACCGCTGCTGAGCCAGGGTAAGAGCCCGGTGGGTGAAAGCTGCTTCCTCCTTCTTAAAGGCTACATGTTCAGCCTGGGCACGCTCAACATCTAATAGGAGTCGGGCCCGCTGGTCCTCAAGGCGACGAATCTGGGCATCAACCTCCGCGATACTAGCGTCCAACGCAGCTCACAACTCTACCTTCTCCTGCATGGACTGAGATAACCGCTCTACTGCAGCTTCAGTCTCAGCCATTTCGTGTTTCCAGACACTCACGGTGGCCTGATAAGAGGACTCAATCTCAGCAATCAGCTTCTTCTTTTCCACGTCTATCAGGGCGGAGAGATCATTCCGTTGGATACGCTGAAACTCGGAAAGCAGCTAGTCCAGCTCAGTCACCGAGGCTTCCAGAATCTCGGCCGTATGATCATGGCCCTGGTAGAGACGTATCAGACCGATTTGTGGAAGCGCCATGGATTTTGCCATCGTGAAACTCCTATTGGTGTTCATCACTGTCGACACACCCTTCTACAACATCTTGTATACTGCCTCAACGATGAATTTCACGTACTCATCCGTATCCGCCAACACTTATGGTGTCATGGCAGGAGTTGGAGGAGCTATCCTGGATGGCGGACCTGAAGAAGACCCGCCGATCTCAATCTGCGAGGATTGAACATCGACCTCAGCAGACTCTCCCGTACCAGGAACTTGAATTCCGCTACCAGCGCCAGATGCCAAGAGTACAGAAGGAGTTGGGTGGGGTGTCGATATCGTCCCTCAAGTCGAAGAAGCAACAGAGGGCTCTTGCATCAGCAAGCCCTTGCCCTTTCCCTTTCCCGTCTCAAAGGGACTATCAGCATCCGGAGCTGCCTCCTCCACCACCGAGGCGCGATCTGTAACCAGCACGGAGCCTTCCTCTGGCAAGCTAACCGGATCAGCTTCCGTTTCCTGGCGGGGCACGTCTTCTGGGGTCGGGCTCGGCAGATGAGTCTCTTCCGCATCATCGAATCCCTCCACGGGGACCAAATCTGTCGCTACCTCCCGGTCGACAGCCACCTCAGCCTCCATTGCTGAGCCTGGGGTAGGGCTCGGCAACGCTACAGCCGACCTCCCCGCATCATGATAAGAAGGGAAATCAACCCTCTCCTCTGTTGCAATCACGTCTGTTGCTCCCGCAACAGACTCACGCATCTCTGGAGGAACGTCATCCGAAGACGATGAACTCCACTCTACTTCTTTATCTGGAAGCCCCGTGTCTGCTAGGCCCTCAACGTCCAAGGCTCCCGCGGCGGCTTGCACCTCTCTGGGAACTGCTTCAACCTCAGCTTCCTTTCCTACGTAATTCGGAGATACTGGAGTCTCTACAACAACGACATCGTCTGGGATCTCCTTCTCGGGAGACATCACGATCGGCGGAACGCGCTCTTCCGATGATTCCGCTACCTCCTTTGGTCTGCTGCCACTAGATTTTGGAGTACGGGGTCTCCTCTTTAGCGGTTCCTACAAAAAGAAAGCATATGTCACACGAAATGTTGAACCTGAACTGGACTATTTGGGACATCCTCACCTCCGTAGGTGCTGAGTCCGATGACAAAGTCGGTGACGATGCCTTCTTCTGCCTCTTTGACGCAGAAAAGCCAGCCTCTGTATCCGTACGTCTTTTCGGTTGATCAACCAAGGGTTCTGCCTGACCCCCTGTGGATACGGCAGGGGCACCTCGATAACCCACCTCTGGCGGACGGTACGATCGAGCCTTCGCCAATATGTTCCCGGTCATCGCTAACTGGGTGCCTACAACAAGACTAGTCTTACTATCATATCCGGGAGGCATGGCAGCCATAACACAGTAAAACTTGGCAGCCGAGAAAAGGATCGACGGTCGTAGATTCTGGACAGGCAGCGTAAAGCGAGCTCTGGTACATCCGGCATTGTAGTAATGCCAAGCTCGTGCACCATCCAGCAAGTTTCTAGTATACCCAGGTTGATACTGGGATTATCCAACATCAACTGAGCATAGCCAAATTATCGTGCAAAATGGCTCGGTAAATACGGTTCCAGGTAATACTGGTTTCTGTTCCGGTATACCAGATGGGACGGCCGGATACTTTGCAACCAGCGGAATCCCCATAGAGGCAGAGTGGTAGCATCTTCACCCGAATCCATCAAGTCTTTATTGGCCTCTGTAACGCCCCAGTCCCAAAATACGTAGGACTAGGAACGTAGATATGTCAGCTGTATACATACGAAGTACACTCCAATATATGGAAACTTCGTATGAATACATAAGCTGTAAAATGCAGTAGAACCATAACTAATCTCATCCACGCAAAATAAATAAATAAAAGATATCATATAATGAGAATGATTTGTCTTGATACAATATGTTCGGTGGAGACAAATCCACTACCAACAAATAAAAGGAAAAATATATGAGAAAAGAAATGAATTTGGCGAGCGAAGCGAAGACGATCCAAATGCAATCATCCTCGAAGAAATAGCAATGATAACGGCTAGAGCTAGAACACCTGCGAAAGACAATAGCACACACCTGGCGAGATAACCAGGTCCTCAGAGGGACGTAACAAGACACATAATATCATGCCATATAAACTGAATAAATATTGCTCAAATAAATAAGTCAATCGAATTATAACATGGTCCAATACGCACCTACTGAACGAGCGTACCATCTCCCCAACCAAACAAGGACAGGAGATGGTAAACTAATTCACAGTGACGTAGCTTTCCATGCTATGAATCCAATATGGTATCCGGACCCCAACAAGGTTCAATACATTCTCATCGAAGTAGTAAGTCACACCTACAACCAAACAAGGACAAGATGTGAAGAACTAATCCGCAATAAGTTATTATTCCAAGCCACGGTCAGATACAAGTACTCAAACCAAAAGTACTCGTACCTAACGGATAAAGGTGCCTAACCGTTTTAAGTAAAATGTAGTTAAGAACAATCCTTCCTACGCATGGGCCCTGGCTGAATATGACCGGCATAGTCCCCCCTTGGGGCACTAGAGGCCCAATCAATAAGAGCATGACGTTTCGCAGAATCGTCAGTGGCCGTCAGTAATCATGGGTCAGCAATCCCGTATCTCCAGCGGAGAATCCGGGTCACAAGGAAAAGTGCATCGAAGCCCATACGCTAAGGAATTGTCCTCCCCGCCTAATGCCTACTGTGTTGTATCCACAACACAAGACCACTATAACCGCTAAGTCAAACTAGCATGCAACCTCTATTAGCGGTTATTCCTACCGCACGGCTTGTACGTATTAGTGGCCAGCAAATCATGCACTTCCGTGTTCGACATGCGACACACAATTTCGTGGTACAACGTGTTAAGGCCATGAATACAACACACAAATGTGGTCCCTTAAATCTAGGTTTAACGTGTAAGAAAAATAATACATAGCAGAAAAAATGAACAGTAAGTTCTAACAGGTTAAGCCATGTATCACAGTTTATTTTGCATAATAAAAATAATACTAATGCATAAAATATGAACTAAAATAAATAAACAGCAAATGGCAAGGTGTCTTGCCTGGTAGGACGCCTGGCGTGCTGCGATAATCATGGTGGCATGAACTGTGACTTTGGTGTAACAACTACACAAGGTAACCTCGGTCGGTGGCACGGACAGTTCCATTAGGTCCAGAAAGGTGAATTTAGTTAGGGTGGTCATAAGGTAGGTGCAGAATTGGCAAGAAATAGAAATAACGGGATTGGTCATGGAAGGAGAAAATCAAAGAAAAATAGATAATAAAATATATACAAATTTTTAGAAAATATTTATAATTCCTAAAACTAGTTTCACGAGTCAAAATATTTATAGGAAAAATACGTAAATACTTAAAGTCAAGAAAAATTATTTTCGGTAGAAACTCTAAGTTTTCAAAATTAGATATTAGATAGGAGCTATATTTTTATTAGTAAAAATAATATTTGATAAACACACAAAAATTTGGAAAACCGATTTAGACAAAAATTCTATGTTTTTCCTTTATTCAAAATATTCTAAATAAATATCTAATAGTCATAAAAACTCTTTTCTTATATTAAAGCTATAATTCAACTGGGTAGAAAATATTAGAATCATCAAAATAATACACTAATATAGTTCAAAAATGTCTCGATGTATATTAATAATAATTAACAAAATTAATAGAAGTAAGCCAAACAAATATACTTAATTAGTATCAAAATAATATTAATAATAATAGTAATATAGCAATTATAGCCATACAATAGATATTGTATATATAAAGAATAAATAAATAACAATAATAATAATAACAATAATAAAAATAACAATAATAATAATAATAATAATAATAATAATAATAATAATAATAATAATAATAATAATAATAATAATAATAATAATAATAATACTAATAATTTACTTAATTCCTAAAAATTTGAAAAGAAAAAGAAAAAGAAAAAGAAGAGAATAATGAATTATTAAAAAAATGAAACAAACAAGATAAAAAACAAAAGGCAGCACTGCTGCTCGCCTTGAAAAGAGGGGGAGAGAGAGAGATGAAAAATTTTGAGTGAGAAAAGAGAGAGAGGGGAAGAGAGAGGGGAGTCGGGGGAGATCGGAGGAGAGAGAAAGTGCGTCAGAGAAGAAAGGTTGAGGGAGAGAGAAAGTGCGACGGCGGAAGGGGGTTCGGCCAGGGCTGCTCACCGCGCGGCGGTGGAAGGACGCGGTGGAGGAGATGGGCTGGAAAGAAGGCGGCGCTCGCGGCGTACGGAGGGCGGTGGAAGCGGAGCGGGGCGGAGGCTTCGGTGGAAGAGGGAAGGGGCGTGTGGCGGTGCGACGGCGGAGGGCGACGCCGGGCGGTAGCCAGGTTCATGGAGAGGTACGGCCGGGCTCGTCGGCGAGCGGGCGGCTAGGGCACGCCGGTGGCGGCTCTTGAAGGAGTCTTGTCGGCGGCATAGGGCCTGTCGCCGGGACGGGGTGCGGCTCACGGGGACACGGCGGAGGGGTTCGGGCGAAGGGTTGCTGTCGGCGGCGGAGGGAACCGCTGGCTACAGGGCGGAGCGCTCGAAGCTCGACGCTCGGAGGCGGACGTGGTGGCTGTGCCAAGCACGGCGGCGAGGTGAGTTTGGTCATTTGATTTGTGGTGATGATGGTTGGCTGTCTTTATTTGGGATGTTCGACGCCGACGATCCCTGCGGTTTATCCGGCCATAGTTGTGGTGGCGGAGAGGGGCCAGTTTGGGTGAAGGTTGTTGGCAGGGAGTTAGATAGTGGTATAGGCGGGGCTCGGTGGTGGAGTTACTAGGTCGTGGCGGGGGTGGTTTTCGGCAACAGTGGTGGTGATGGTAGTTGTGGTTAGATTTGGAGAGGACAAGAGTCGGGTGGCTGGTGGTGATGGGGACATCGCCGTGGTGGCGACGGGTGTTCCAAGGGTGGAGGCCAAGGCGGTGATGGTTGGGTGGACAGGGTGGTGTCGGGGTAGTCGAGCTAGGTTTAGGGTTTGGGTTAAGGTTGGCTGGTGGTACTGGAGGGGATGATGATGTTGGGGCTGATACGTCGCCGACTGGTGTGGTCGGAACAGAGCTTGGATTATGTTTAGGATTTGGTGTCGGGGTGTGTCCGACACGGGAACATAAATGTATATGTAAACAAGATAAGTAGTGGATGGGACACAGACACGGTCATGGACATGATGCACTCGCTTTGTGGAAATTTGGAGAAATATTGTGGAGAAAATATTGGAGGAGTACCTGCCTATTTATAAGATGTGAGAATTCCCAATTGGATCGAATTAGGATTTATTTAAAACCCAAAGTAGATAATTCATGTATTAATTTAAAATCAATCAAATCAAATCCAAATCCAAATCCAATTAAATCTAATTTAATTCCCTTAGTTTAAAATCAAATCAATAAATCAAATTTTAATTATTTAACTATTTAAATAAATCTAAAAATCAAATCAAGACTTAAATGGCCACAATATCTTCCAAATATATTTTATAAAATACCAATAATAATAATTTCGAAAATAATAAATATTTTTAAATATCTTTTTGAAAAATATATATTAATATTAATAAATCTCAAAAATTATATTTTTATTAAAAATATACTAATAAATAATTTTGAAGTATATGTATGCACGAATAATGCATACATGATTATATTTTTCCTAGTATAAAATAAAATATTATTTATGATTAATAATTATGAGAAATGAAAGGCTTTATAAATAAAAATAACAAACTTGAAAATGTTGGAACGATAACAAAATAATTATTATGTATAATATTTTGAAACTATAGAAAATAATATTTTTTAAAGAATATGTACGCTCGCACATAATCGCACTCGTCGAGCAATTTTGAAAAATAAAATTTTCGTACGCGACGAACAATACGACTACGCGACGTACAATAATAAAATTTTAAATCAGTATCAAAATCGATAAAAATATAGTAAAAATTTAGGGGTTTTACATCCTACCCAACTTAAAAGAATTTCGTCCTCGAAATTAAGAATTCGTATGGGGGGTGAGAAGACACAACGTTAGATAGAAGGGTTCGAAGTTTATATGGCCGTAGTCTAGGTTGAGGATATGATTTAAGAGATTATTGTAATCACTCTTAAATTCAAGTAGATTTAGGGTCGAGGGAAAGATCGAGTAGTTCAAGACAAAGATATGGCAACATCGAGTGATAATGGTCATAAGTAATAGGATAGCTAGAGGAAGTTCTAGTATAACGCCTTCGTCCTTCTAAAATAGGTGAAGACGAAAGCAATAGGGAGTTCAAAAGACGATATTATCGAATGCAATACGTGGTGCAAAGACGACCGAATAATTTTAAAAGAATTGTCAAGGCGGTCGTGGATGGGATTCTAAAGGCCGAACTTAATTATGTTCCACCCACGTAGAATAATAGACAAAAGCGAACCAAAGTGCACTTGGTTGATCAGACCATTATGCACCGGTTCTGATTAGACAATAGGCTAGTGAGCGCTCAATAGCATATGTCATGAACAAACTTGATAAAGAATAAGCTTGCAAAAACTAGGCTACATTAGCATCATTAGTCAAAATGGTAAATATATAGGCACGAGAGATTAAGATTTAAAGAAGGTAGAATGATTCTAAGTCATATAGTCGTCCTATAGTCTTCTTGTCCAAGTCCTTGGTTGACTAGACGGGTTAGGTCCTCTAGATTCTAGGATCTAAATAAGCTTGCTAATATATGTCACTAGGTCAAAGGGGTTGCTAGTTCATAAGGTATTATACCCAACTTAAAGAATTAAACTAATGGTGTTTTGGGACAACTAACTAGTAGGGTCAATCTCTAGCAAGCACGAAGGGAAGATAAGAATAGCGATGGAAGGAAGCAAGCAAGATACAATTGATGAGTCAAATGGTAGATAAAATCAAGAAAAGAGGTCAAGTATGTGGATGAGATCCTAGACTTCTAATCCTATACGCAGGCTTGCTTGGTACGGTAAAGTAACCAAATAATTTATCTTGACCTGCATGGGCCACCACAAAAATATGTAACGCCCCAGTCCCAAAATACGTAGGACTAGGAACGTAGACATGTCAGCTGTATACATACGAAGTACACTCCAATATATGGAAACTTCGTATGAATACATAAGCTGTAAAATGCAGTAGAACCATAACAAATCTCATCCACGCAAAATAAATGAATAAAAGATATCATATAATGAGAATGATTTGTCTTGATACAATATGTTGGGCGAAGACAAATCCACTACCAACAAATAAAAGGAAAAATACATGAGAAAAGAAATAAATTTGGTGAACGAAGCGAAGACGATCCAAATGCAATCATCCTCGAAGAAATAGCGATGATAACGGCTAGAGCTAGAACACCTGCGAAAGACAATAGCACACACCTGGCGAGATAACCAGGTCCTCAGAGGCACGTAACAAGATACATAATATCATGCCATATAAACTGAATAAATATTGCTCAAATAAATAAGTCAATCGAATTATAACATGGTCCAATACGCACCTACTGAACGAGCGTACCGTCCCTCCAACCAAACAAGGACAGGAGATGGTAAACTAATTCATGGTGATATAGATTTCCATGCTATAAATCCAATATGGTATTCGAACCCCAACAAGGTTCAATACCTTCTCATCGAAGTAGTAAGTCACACCTACAACCAAACAAGGACAAGATGTGACGAACTAATCCGCGACAAGTTATTGTTCCAAGCCACGGTCAGATATAAGTACTCAAACCAAAAGTACTCGTACCTAACGGATAAAGGTGCCTAACCGTTCTAAGTGAAATGTAGTTAAGAACAATTCTTCCTACGCATGGGCCCTGGCTGAATAAGATCGGTATAGTCCCCCCTTGGGGCACTAGAGGCCCAATCAATAAGAGCATGACGTTCCGTAGAATCGTCAGTGGCCGTCAGTAATCATGGGTCAGCAACCCCGTATCTCCAGCGGAGAATCCGGGTCACAATGGAAAGTGCATCGAAGCCCATACGCTAAGAAATTGTCCTCCCCGCCCAATGCCTACTGTGTTGTCCACAACACAAGACCACTATAACCGCTAAGTCAAACTAGCATGCAACCTCTATTAGCGGTTATTCCTACCGCACAGCTTGTAGGTATTGGTGGCCAGCCAATCATGCACTTTTGTGTTCTACATGCGACACACAACTTCGTGGTACAACGTGTCAAGGCCATGAATGCAACACACAAAGGTGGTCCCTTAAATCTAGGTTTAATGTGTAAGAAAAATAGGACATAGCAGAAAAAATGAACAGTAAGTTCTAACAGGTTAAGCCATGTATCACAGTTTATTTTGCATAATAAAAATAATACTAATGCATGAAATATGAGCTAAAATAAATAAACATCAAATGGCAAGGTGTCTTGCCTGGTAGGACGCCTGGCGTGCTGTGATAATCATGGTGGCATGAACTGCGACTTTGGTGTAACAACTACACAAGGTGACCTCGGTCGCTGGCACGGACAGTTCCATTAGGTCCAGAAGGGTCAATTTAGTTAGGGTGGTCAGAAGGTAGGTGCAGAATTGGCAAGAAATAGAAATAATGGGATTGGTCATGGAAGGAGAAAATCAAAGAAAAATGGATAATAAAATATATACAAATTTTTAGAAAATATTTATAATTCCTAAAACTAGTTTCATGAGTCAAAACATTTATAGAAAAAATACGTAAATACTTAAAGTCAAGAAAAATCATTTTCGGTAGAAACTCTAAGTTGTCAAAATTAGATATTAGATAGGAGCTATATTTTTATTAGTAAAAATAATATTTGATAAACACACAAAAATTTGGAAAACCGATTTAGACAAAAATTCTATGTTTTTCCTTTATTCAAAATATTCTAAATAAATATCTAATAGTCATAAAAACTCTTTTCTTATATTAAAGCTATAATTCAACTGGGTAGAAAATATTAGAATCATCAAAATAATACGCTAATATAGTTCAAAAATGTCTCGATGTATATTAATAATAATTAACAAAATTAATAGAAGTAAGCCAAACAAATATACTTAATTAGTATCAAAATAATATTAATAATAATAGTAATATAACAATTATAGCCATACAATAGATATTGTATATATAAAGAATAAATAAATAAAATAATAATAATAACAATAATGAAAATAACAATAATAATAATAATAATGAAACAACAACAACAACAACAACAACAACAATAATAATAATAATAATAATAATAATAATAATAATAATAATAATAATAATAATAATAATAATAATAATAATAATAATAATATTACTAATATTTTACTTAATTCCTAAAAATTTGAAAAGAAAAAAAAGAAGAGAATAATGAATTATAAAAAAAAATGAAACAAACAATAAAAAAAAACAAAAGGCAGCACTGCTGCTCGCCTTGAAAAGAGGGGGAGAGAGAGAGATGAAAAATTTTGAGTGAGAAAAGAGTGAGAAAGGAAGAGAGAGGGGAGCCGGGGGAGATCGGAGGAGAGAGAAAGTGCGTCGGAGTAGAAAGGTTGAGGGAGAGAGAAAGTGCGGCAGCGGAAGGGGGTTCGGCCAGGGCTGCTCGACGCGCGGCGGCGGAAGGACGCGGTAGAGGAGATGGGCTGGAAAGGGCACGGCGCTCGCAACGTACGGAGGGCGGAGGAAGCGGAGCGGGGCGGAGGCTTCGGCGGAAGAGGGAAGGGGCGTGTGGCGGGGCGGCGGCGGAGGGCGACGCCGGGCGGTGGCCAAGTTCGTGGAGAGGTACGGCCGGGCTCGTCGGCGAGCGGGCGGCTAGGGCACGCCGGTGGCGGCTCTCGAAGGAGTCTTGCCGGCGGCATAGGGCCTGTCGCCGGGACGGGGTGCGGCTCGCGGGGACACGGCGGAGGGGTTTGGGCAAAGGGTTGCTGCCGGCGGCGGAGGGAACCGCTGGCTACGGGCGGGGCACTCGAGGCTCGACGCTCGAAGGCGGACGTGGTGGCTGCGCCAAGCACGGCGGCGAGGTGAGTTTGGTCATTTGATTTGCGGTGACGATGGTTGGCTATGTTTATTTGGGATGTTCGACGCCGGCAATCCCTGCGGTTTATCCGGCCACAGTTGTGGCGGCGGCGAGGGGCCGGTTTGGGTGAAGGTTGTTGGCAGGGAGTTAGATAGTGGTATAGACGGGGCTCGATGGTCGAGTTGCTAGGTCGTGGCGGGGGTGGTTGTCTACAACAGTGGTGGTGATGGTAGTTGTGGTTAGATTTGGGGAGGACAAGAGTCGGGTGGCTGGTGGTGATGGGGACATCGCCGTGGTGGCGACGGGTATTCCAAGGGTGGAGGCCAAGGCGGTGATGGTTGGGTGGACAGGGTAGTGTCGGGGTAGTCGAGCTAGGTTT
This sequence comes from Iris pallida, assembly GCA_029216955.1. Lineage (NCBI taxonomy): Eukaryota > Viridiplantae > Streptophyta > Magnoliopsida > Asparagales > Iridaceae > Iris > Iris pallida. The sequence continues at coordinate 1,065,426 of JANAVB010041414.1, forward strand.
TGGGTTTGGGTTAAGGTTGGCTGGTGGTGCTGGAGGGGATGATGGTGTTGGGGCTGATACGTCGCCGACGGGTGTGGCCGGGACAGAACTTGGTTTAGGTTTAGGATTTGGTGTCGGGGTGTGTCCGACTCGGGAACATAAATGTATATGTAAACTAGATAAGTAGTGGATGGGACACGGACACGGTCATGGACACGATGCACTCACTTTGTGGAAATTTGGAGAAATATTGTGGAAAAAATATTGGAGGAGTACCTGCCTATTTATAGGATGTGGGAATTCCCAATTGGATCGGATTAGGATTTATTTAAAACCCAAAGTAGATAATTCATGTATTAATTTAAAATCAATCAAATCAAATCCAAATCCAAATCCAATTAAATCTAATTTAATTCCCTTAGTTTAAAATCAAATCAATAATTCAAATTTTAATTATTTAACTATTTAAATAAATCCAAAAATCAAATCAAGACTTAAATGGCCACAATATCTTCCAAATATATTTTTCAAAATACCAATAATAATAATTTTGAAATAATAAATATTTTTAAATATCTTTTTGAATAATAAATATTAATATTAATAAATCTCGAAAATTATATTTTTAGTAAAAATAGACTAATAAATAATTTCAAAATATATGTATGCACGAATAATGCATACATGATTATGTTTTTCCTACTATACAATAAAATATTATTTATGATTAATAATTGTGAGAAATGAAAGGCTTTATAAATAAAAATAACAAACTTGAAAATGTTGGAACGATAACAAAATAATTATAAGTATATTATTTTAAAACTATAGAAAATAATATTTTTCAAAGAATATGTACGCTCGCACATAATCGCACTCGTCGAGCAATTTCGAAAAATAAAATTTTCGTACGCGACGTACAATAATAAAATTTTAAATCAGTATCAAAATCGATAAAAATATAGTAGAAATTTAGGGGTTTTACAGCCTCAAAACCCGAAAAGACATGACCTACTTTGGTGATCTCCCACCCCTAAAGGCGGGATAAAACTTTTCTGCAAACAGGAACGCCAGTATGCAACCAGCTCCTCTGGTGGAAACGACGGAGGAATGCATCTCCGGCCCTATGATCTTCTTCCGAGCCCGGACTCATTACATTGGGATGGTGTAATATCAACCACCTCATCAGATAGTGAAATGGCAATTCGGCACGGGGAAAGTTGTCATTTCTATCTCGATCATGAACCACATTTTTCGCAAATTCTCGTAAACCTCGTAGCAGGGTACACACCATTGCGGGGAGTAGAGCCAAGCGCCAGCCAAAAACCAACTTCACAGCTGGCAGGATTAGGTTCCGGGTCACCCTCTCTACAGAGCCTGACCCGCCCGAGAAGACGTAATCCCGAAGCCAAATCATCAGATACGCAGCTAATACTGCTTTCGACGACATCCGATGAGTAAGGTGCCAGAAACAGCTATAAGAGCGTTCATCCGACTGCCGGTCCTCGTTTTCCCGAGGATTTTTCTCACCTAACCTGCTCATTTCGGAAAGCACCTCGCTACAGGAAAGCGCTGGCGGAGTGGAAAACTAGAAATGATCCTCCTTGCCTTGCTTAAAGATGTAATCTCTCCAAGAGGTCACATGAGGCTATGACCCGCTCTTATCCCTCTTTTGCATATAGTAATGATGACTCGCCACTTCTTTGAAGACGGCCATCATCTCTTCGGCTTTATCCCCTACGACTTGGAACTTCTCGTTGTTCGGGAAGTATTCCTCATAAGGTTCTGACCCCCAAGAGAGCTTTGACACCTCGTACATTTCATGAAGTGCGAGTCCCAGCTCCTCCACCGGAGTGAAGAAAGTCCCGGTCTGGGTGTTAAACATCTCTAGAAGCGCGAGGAACATATGCCGGTTGATGCCAACACCTGCCTGAGTAGCACGGATCGCGGCAGTCAGCCCCATCTCTTGGAGTTCGGTTTGAAACCGCGACAGAATCCAGAGTGTCAGCTTGTCCCATTTGGCAACATAGTGACACCAACCCTCTACCCAAAATTCACCTTTCGGGTACGATCGCTCCATCAACAACATGCGATTGGCAAAAGTCGAAGCGCCGAAAGCAAATGTATTGATGGGAACATCACTGTAAATGCTCTCCAGGACGTAGAGTCCGCCAGGTGAAAGATGGCCCAGACCGTACGGCGGCCAAAGTATCCCTTTGATCGGAGGTAGAGTCGATCTTGATGATACATGCCATCGTTCCCCCCTGAGATGGGGTTAGCTCCCAAGACATCCTCCTCTTGGAAGCAAGACGACAGAAAGCCGTCAAAGGCCACTGACGTTCAAGTTACTTAACAGTCATATGCACTCCTCTTGCTGTAAAAAACTAATCTTCCTTGACCTTCAACACCTTTGCTTCAATAGAAGTAAGGCAGTCCCCAAACAGGAACTCGGGCTTCAGGAAGGTCACGTTATCAGAAGTGGCAGATTTCAAAACGCCACACTCCATCATCCGTTTGAGGAACCCATGCAGTTATTCCCGGATTTGAGTCATTCTTTCGGAAGGCTGATCCAGCATAATAGCAGCTTAAGCAGGGTTTATCACCTCCTCATCGTAATCTACTCCCATTTGGCAAAGAACAGCATCCAGAAGCACTTCATTCAAGAGTGGGACAGTCATCGACACTGATGTTCAACAAAGAAGGCAAAGATTCAGGGATGTTACAAACAACAAAAGAATCTGAGCCTCGTTCAAAAGCGCATCAGGCTCAGGCGCATCTAAAAAGGAGCTTTGGCGCATCATCAGGGCTTAAACCCATGCGCGTCAGCAGTGGAGCTTCGGCGCATCATCTGGGCTTAAACCGATGCGCGTCAGCAGTAGAGCTTCGGCGCATCTTCAGGGCTTAAACCCATACGCGTCAGCAGTGGAGCTTCGACGCATCTTCAGGGCTTAAACCCATGCACGTCAGCAGTGGAAATTCGGCGCATCTTCAGGGCTTAAACCCATGTGCGTCAGCAGTGGAGCTTCGGCACATCTTCGGGGCTTAAACCCATGCGCGTCGACAGAAAAAACTTCATCACATCATCAGGACTCAAGGTCCATGCGCGTCGGCGTATGTATGGTACAGGAAGAGGATGATGAAACTCACCAACTACCGATGGACAAACGCCGACAGGCGGATGGAGAACATCAGCTGCGGCAGCCTCTACAGGCTCTTTCCCTTTGCCTCGTCCCTTGCCAGCACCGCCACGAGGAGTCTTGGGAGCCATTTCTTGAGGGAAGAAAAGTTAGGGTTTTTCGAAGAAGAACTCTAAAAGACAAAAGCAAAAGAGAGGAAGAACTCTCTCTTTCTTCACCTCATGCCTATTTATAGGTTCAGTCGCACGCGTGAACCGATAAAGTGTGACCTCAGCAGCAGCCTCGGGTTCTGCGAGGAGATAATTGCAAATAAATCCAAAAAGATCATCATTAATCTTCTTGGTTATCGAGGCGTTATCATTTGCATTAACTGAGAGGAGCGTGCGCCCCATCACTGATGTGCGGAGTACCCATGCGCCCGAACAGTCATGCGCCCCAACCACCTTGCTTCTTATTCAAAGTATTCCAAAACTTGACGAAAAAGTTTTGAAAACTTTGAAGGGGGTCTTGTAGAAGCATAGAATTTCACGACCAGAAATCCTATGCGCCAAACACTATATGCGCCAGGGAGCTCAGACAAAATACTTGACACAGCAAAACAAAAGTATAGACATTGAAAGAGGATTTTTATTTGCATATAAAAGTCTATTACATGTCTAGAAAAGGCTGTACAAAGGAGAACTTCTACAAAAAGAAAAGACCCTAAGTCTACAGCCAGGCGCAGCAGTCATCATGCGCTCTTGAACAGGCGCATCTCACCATACGCTCTCAGTCAGGCGCATCCCACCATGCGCTCTCAGCCGGGCGCATCCTTTCAGCAGCTCAATTATGTGCATCATCCTCAGTTATGTGTATCCCTTCAGCAGCTCAGTTATGTGCCACCCTTCCAGCCAGACGCATCTCAGCATATGTGCCAACAAATGCTTCGACTAATGAAGCATTTATTGAGCAGAACGAGGGCGGCAATCAACCCTTTAGCTGGAGGAAGAGCTCCCCAAACCAAGGAAGAGAAGAGCACCGCAATCAACCTGCGACTAAAGGAGCAGCTTTCAACCCAACCAGAATGGGCAACACCCAATCTAGCTGGAGGAGGAGCTCTCCCAAAGGCCAATGAAGATGATCGGGGCACCGTAATTCCGATCTGTGGCTGTTCCAGCATAACGGAGACGAGGCTTGAGCATCCCGATCTTTGGATACAACAGGCACCTTCCGCCTGCCTCAGAAGCCCTCAACTCTGACTTTTGGATGTAACAGTCACCTTCAAGTGCATCATTGAAGACATTGTGTCGCATCTTCACCCTCGGGAGCATCTCGTCAACAGAATGTGCTCGAGTAAACAAATTCATTTCGGGAGGACGTGAGAGAACGAGAAGCAAACCCTCTCCATGCCACTATTTATAGGCCGGGAAAATCAAACCCATGCGCCAAGTGGCTGGCTCTCCAAATCTCGTGCAATGAATTTGCATTAAATGGATGAACCTGACGCTTCGAATTCAGCCAAGTCAAAAACAGCTATTTAAAGCACTCGAAGAACGTAACAGTCGCACCAAAAGATGTGTCAAGTGGAGCGGATGCGTCGGACAGACCGCGCATCACATAGACGTGCCCCTCAGCACAAAGCGCTTCACAAGCATGCGCCCCCATACGGCCCCAAGTGCCTAGTAGAATGCCGATCGATGCGTCCACTCAACAACCCATCACCTGTCAAAGAACATAAAATGCTGAAGTCTGACAGAGTTGGCAGCACATCCCCCGAAGACTGCAGTTGACAGCTTTTTCAGAAAACGAAGCGTCGCCGACGTCAGCATCATCATTACTTCCCTTCGACGGTTACAACCACGTGGCCGCCCAACCATCTCGTAAGCGCCTCCGTAGCCATGCACCCAAAGCTCTGCATGCGCCTCAAAAGCCATGCATCTCAGACTTTTTTCTGATCCCAAAAGACAAAAGTAAAGTCACTACTGAAGCCTCGCATGCGCCTCAAAATCCATGCGCCCCGAATGGTTCGTGACTCCCGAAGGTTACGAGCCGAAATCTTCTCATGTGCCCAATTCCAGGCGCATCCTACCAGATCATTCTCCACCAAATTCGAGATCTCCGAGCCATGGGCCTACGACACGTGTCCTTTGACTCGATTCACCCAATATCTCAGCAACAGAAAGATTTTTCCCCCTGCTATGTGCCAGCCCACAACAGCAGCATGGAGAATTCAACTCCTCAATCAGAGCGCATCGTCTATGCGTCTCCATCAGCAATCACCACGTAGCGTCCCCGCGTCCAGGCGCATCCTACATATGCGCGTATGAGCAGCCCGCCTGCAGACTATAAATAGAGGGATTATTTCCTTCTTCCATACACGAACATACATAGACAGACAGAGACATCGCACAACCACAGAGGCAGATACAGACACTCAACGTCTTCTTCCTCTCCGCAAGCTCCTACACCTAAAGCAACCCAGACCTTCAGAGAACCGATAACCGTCGTCAGATCGTCAACGGAGTCAACGTATTACCACTCGCTCCATCGGCACAAGGGACCCAGATAAACAAAAGTGTACTCCTAGGACTACGTCTAAGTCCAACATTATAACACTGTTCTGTTTATATTGAAATTACATCAAAAGATTTTAATGGCAAACACATATCGGACAAGACAGGGTGCCGTGAGTTCTCCATCCCGATAGTATACCGTATGCGGGAAAATCATTGATTGTCCACATCAGTGAAGCTCTCATCTGAAAGTTCTGTTTCCTGGAAATATCATAGGTCGTAACGCTGATCTCCCACAGCTGTTTCAGCTCATCCACCAACGGCTGTAAATATATATCGATATTTTTTGTCAAATTTTTGGGACCCGGTATGATAGCTGTCAAGAACATATAAGGAGTCTTCATACACATCCATGGTGGCAGATTGTAAGGGGTCAGAATGATCGGCCAGCAGGAGTATTGAGATCCCGACTGCCCTAAAGGGGCGAAGCCATCAGAACATAGCCCCATGCGTACATTTCTAGGCTCTGCAGCAAATCTGGATGGCGAAAATCAAAATATTTTCACGCCTCTCCATCCGAAGGATGTGACAATTCTCCATCATCCTTTGTACGTTCTTCGTTGTGCCACGTCATGTGTTCTGCTATATTCTAAGACAAATACATCCTCTGCAAGCGCTTCGTGATCGACAAGTAATGCATATACTTGTAAGGACATCGTTTTCTAGTTGACTTTCCTTTTCCCCTGACTGGCTTGTAACGATCCGCATTACAGAAGCTGCAACTTTCTATATCCTCGTTCTCCTTGTAGTACAACATGCATCCGTTGCAACAACAATCTATCTTGTCGTACCCTAGTCTCAGTTGTCGGACCATCATCTTCGACTTATAAAAGTTTTTTAGAAGCTCTTTTGATTCCTTCGGTAACACCTCCTTCATTAGTTATGTAATCCGATCATAGCAAGTTTGCGACAAGTTAAAATCGAACTTTATGTTCAACAACCGCATCGTCACTGACAGTACGGAATGTGGCTCACAACCAGGATATAAAGAAGTTTCAGCATCCTGAAACATATCATAGAACTCCTTTGCCTCGAGATTAGGATCCTCCGGATCAAAATTAGGCCCTGTCGCGTCGTACACCATATCTCGTGCAAGGTTCTATACGTCTCCATAATCAACAGAGCATTCGTCATCATCGACGAAAAAATCCGCTGCAGTATTATCATCAAAAGCATAAGTAGCAGCATTTGCAACCTGTCTTTCCGCATATAGTTCACCTTGCGATGACCACAGGCCATAATCACGTTGTAGAAGCATGGAAAATAATAAAGAAAGACCTATGCGGCTCCAACAGAAGGATCCCCATGTGACTCAGGATCCCCATGCGGCTCAGAAGTCCATGCGGCTCAGGGGTCCATGCGGCTCGGATAGATCCATGCGGCTCAGAAAGAAGCCATGTGGCCTTCAAACAGTTTTTCTCTACATGCGGTTGCATTTAATGTCCTGACGACTGCTCTGACAAAAAACAGCCATGACAGCTCTGACATAAAGACGCAATGATGACTGACATGATGGAGTGTTCATAGGAAATAGGAGAAAATCTCCTTACGACTGGCAAAATCCACCAAGTCCGGAGGCCACTCCAAGCGGCTGCCCGTCTGTATGCGGCTGCCTGTCCGTGTCCTCATGCGGTTGTCCATCTACATGCGGCTGCCTATCCACATGCGGCTGCCCATCTGCATGCGGCTGTCTATCCTCATGCAGCTGCCCATCTACATGCGGCTACCTATCTCCATGCGGCTGCCCCTCTGCATACGGCTGCCTATTTCCATACGGCTGCCCATCCCCATGCGACTGTCCATCTACATGCGGCTGAGAGGACCCCCCATATACGGCTCGGTCAGGACGATCCAGCGGAGACACGTGGTGCTCTTCGCTACAATTAAGACACGTGGCAGTCTTATATTCCCTGGAATTATGGGTGCTAACAAATCCTAACAAAAGTAGATTTCTTGCGATCGTCATAATGGCCCAGATCAAATCAAATCAAGCAAATTGGACACGTGGCAGGCTATCACAAATCATGAAGATTCATGGCAATCAACATTTATTGCCCACAGAGATTTGATGTAATCTACATTAATTATCTAGATTTACTACAATCAGAATGAAGGGCCCAGATTAATTGATCCTTAACCGCCGACTTCTCAAGGAGGCAATCATTTGCAAATCCTAATAATCATACCCCCATTTCTATAAATAGCAAGGTGCCATTCCCTTGCGAAAAGAGAGAGGATTTTTTAGAGCACTAGAGCACCGGAGGAGAGCAAAGAAAAGGAGAGAGAGCACTACAGAGACATCCAGAGATCCAGCAACTGAAGGCGCAAGGGATTCTCCCCACACGTCCAATAGCATTTTTTCGTCGGAGCCAAGGTTGCATCCGATCGTCCAAGGAGTAAGGCAGAGCTGTCGTTGCTTTCCCGAGCCTCTACCGCCACCCCCAGAATCTAAAATAAATAATTGTAATTAGATTTTTGTACCTAGGTTTTCGTCCCTAGGCTTTCTTTATACAAGCGAGTTTGTATTGTGAAGTAAAAGTCCAGTCCTCCGATATAATTGTTCTGTTCTTTCATAATTTATGGAAAACACAATGGCGACTCTGCTGGGGACAAACTTCTCTACGGCTGAGGAGTTGGTGATGCAATCGGATGCAGCCAAATTTGGCTCAACACAACAGAAGATGGTTGTCCGCTTCGACCAACAGGCGTTTGAAGAAATGCTCTCCGACGGGAGCGCTGGCCCGGTCCAGAAGCGAACCCGTACGAAGAAAGCTCGCAGGGAGTGGAGGCCAAAGTTATTTGCTCCTCCCCAAGCTCTGGACGAAGTACTCTCTGCTGTCCAAGACGGCGAAGGCAACTCTCATACGGCTCCACTTCAAGCCATAGAGGACTCTGCTGTCCCCAAGTCTGGCAGAGAAAAGTACTACGATGCTGGACTTGCAGGGACAAAGAGTGATTCTATGTGCTCCAGGAAGAAGCCGAACAAAGGTACTAGCCGCAGGCTGAACACTCATGCGGCCAAGATTGCCAGCCGCATGCATGATATCCATGCGGCCGAAACTGTCAGCCGAATGCAGAATACCCATACGGCTAAGATTTCCAGCCGCATGGAGAAGACTTATGCGGCCGAGACTTCCAGCCGCATGAAGAAAGCCCATGCGGCTACGATTGCCAGCCGCATGAAGACTGTTGATTCCAGCCGCATGTTGTCTGCTCCATGCGGCTCAGGATCAGTCTTCGATCGCCTCTCCTTTGGTCATGATCTCCCATGCTCCCGAGAAAATATGTCTGACTCTCTACAGCACCACTTAGACTCTTCCTACTATGTGCCCTCACGCACTAGAGTAAAAAAGTCTAGGGCAGCGCGAGTTTGGCGAGCTCAGTCCGCTGTCCCGACCTCTGACCATCCGAGCGCTCCACATACTGTTATACGGGCCTTCGATGGAAAGTTGTACAGAACCACTCGAGTCCAGCCCCCGGCGGTAAACGGACAAAGTGGTTCCAAAAAGTCTCCCAAAACCAAGGGAGCAAACATGGTCGTTCCAGACCCATCTGACTTGCGTGAGGCTATCCTCCACAAATACAAGGAAAGAGAAGAGGCCTCGGGGTGCAAAGAGTCCTCCCATGGACGTCACTGTACCCAAGTCATCGTCAACTGCTGTTGTAATAACGCGACGGTACGAGAAGACCGGCAGTCCGTCTTCCAAAGATTGCAACAACCATGTTCAAAGGATGAGGCACTTTCCGTCGTCTCCTGCAACTCTGTTCAGAAAATCTCCGCCGATAGGAGAGGTAAGAAGATAAGCGTTTCCAGCCCGAAGATTTCATCCACTGTGACTAAGAAACTGTCATCTAAACGGTTGTCCACCACCGAAGTTTTTCAAGGTACCCGTTCAAAGACAAAATCTGCTACAGTAGGAGATTCATCATCCACATCACTGGGGGTTGCTGGAACTGGGGGTAGCACTCCTCCGAACCTCTATGACAATTCGATGTACCAAGGAGACGAGCCGGGGGAAACAACTCTTCCATTAGATGCAGCAGATCCCGACATCCCTGAGGACGTCCACGACTTTTAAAATGAAGCAAGCTCTGAAGCTGGGGGTACTATTCCTTCTGAGTCCGAACCAGAGGAGAACATTCCCACATACTCCGATGACTTTTCGATACAGGGGTATGATTCGGAAGGCACATCATCTACCGTCCCTTCCACTTCTACTCATGTAAGGACGACATTCATGACAAACGATGAACAAGATGGTCCCAGTGATCGCCAACACATCGACACTCTGGAGGCCATACTGCGCACTTTGGTCAAATCGGTGGACGAGATCAAAGCAGCCCTCCCTACTCTGCAAGGAGGGATGCCTGGCCAAACAAACTTGGGTCCCACGGTCAATGCGGACTCGAACTCAGCAGCACCAAACCCGGGCAATAATCCTTCTGAGATGTCAGCTCCCACCGCTGCGGATGAGGCCAGAAAAGCAAGAAGAGAGGACCAGGAGCTCCGAGCCATGTTCTACGTCCGAGAAAACTGCCAAGACCTTAGGATACGACAACCGTATCCCGCTGCGTGGAGAGATGTTCCCTTCCCACCAAAGTATAAACCATTCCACATCAATCCATATAATGGGAAGACCTCCGTAAGTCGGTACATCACTTACTTCGAGGTCACCACCGACCATCTGCCCCATGACGATGCCATCCTTACACGATTATTCATTGGGGCATTGGAAGGGGTCGCCTTCGACTGGTACCGTAACCTGCCAGGCAACTGCATCCACTCCTTCGCCAGCTTCAAGCACATGTTCTTGGAGAGGTTCTACGAAGTAGGACAGGACATCACAATGTCCACCCTCATGGATGTCTTTCAAAGGGAGAAAGAGCTGACAAGAAACTATATCGAGCGATTTCGCCTAACCATAATGAAGCTGCCTTCTGGCAACCCTGATTCCTCCTTGATTGAAATTTGCCAAAAGAGACTGCTTCCAACAATCAGCCTCTGGATGGGTGAAAATCAATTCAAGGACTGGAAGACGTTCATCATCAGTGCCACTAGCGCGAAGACAGGTTGAAGAAGGCTCGCCAACTGGGATTGCACATCTCAGAGGGAGAGGACAAGGACAAGCGCCCTAATACCAACAACAACAATAGGGATAACTTCTCCAACAATTAGGACAATAAGGGCAAGCAGGCTATGGTGGCCGACACAGCCCAAAAACTTGAGTCAAAACCGGCAGACAAGCAATGGCCGCAAATGACCTACTCCTTTGAAGACGGCCATGTCAAGCCCATCTTGGACATGCTCATACAAGGAGATAGAATTCAGCTCCCTCCACCAAGACGGGAACCTCGGCCGGCAGAAATGGAGAGCCCAAAGTACTGCCATTACCATCGCTACGTTCACCATGCTACACACGACTGCTACCAACTAAAGCGATACATCGAATATCTCATCGATTCGAAGGCTCTGGCCATTGATTTCGAGGAGGTAACCGTGGCAGCCAACATGGTGTCCGTACAGTTTGGCAGCTTCCCTCCGATAGAGGCTCAAGACGGCGTGGTACCCATCCCTAGGGTGACAATGGAGATTGCTAATCTTCTACCTCCTCGAGATCAGGCTACTGGCCTGGTACCCCCTACCATATGATCTTCATCCCGCAAAAGGCTGTGAAAGGTCAAGCTTTGACAGACTTTTTAGTAGCCCACCCAGGCTCGAAGTCGGCCAGAATATACGAAGAAATCCCCGATGAGATCGTCGACTCGCATACGACCTCTCACGATGATATATGGCGAATGTTCTTCGACGGTGCTTCGAGGATCGGACCCAAGGGCAACATCGTCGTCGGAGTCGGGATGGTACTGATTTCTCCTTCCGGACTGGTGATCAATTGTGCTTACTCCCTCACGGATCCTTGCTCTAACAATGTGGCCGAGTACAACGCTTTAGTCATTGGCCTCCAACTTGCAAGAGAGCTGGGGTAGAATATCTTGAAGTATACGACTATACACAGTTAATCGTCAATCAGATTCGGGGTTCATACGAAGTCCGCCATGAAGACATGATCCCCTATCACCAAATAGCGATCAACATCATCTCGTCATTTGAAGGGTTCTTCATCGAATATGTCCCCAAACTACAAAATATCGAAGCCGATGCCTTAGCAGGCCTTGCCGCTTCCCTAGCGGTTCCGAACTATGCTCATCAATCGGTGGATGTGATAGGCCATGAACTGGTCTGTCCCAAGAACAATGTTCAATTTGTGGCGAGTTATTCCGCTCAGACGATCGACGAAGCACCAGACTGGAGACAACCATTCATTGACTTCGTAGTCTACGACATTCTGCCAGAGAACCCAAAGGAAGCCACCTCTATCAGAAGGCGTTCTCTCAGATTCTTCTACGATACAGAGATGAAAATGCTGTATTGTCGATCCGACGATGGATTATTGCTTCGATGTCTGTCAAACGCGTAAGCCAAAGAAGCCAGAAGCTCACGACGGTGTCTGCGGGGCCCATCAGCCTGGCCCAAAATTGCAAGACCGTCTTCGCCGAATGGGCTACTACTGGCCCACGATGGTAGCAGATGCGATAGACTATACAAGAAAGTACAAATCCTGTCAAGTCCATGCGGACTTCATCCACCAGCCATCCGAATTTCTATATCCGACGGTGGCATCCTGGCCATTCGAAGCATGGGGAATGGATATCATCGGTCCGATCACTCCACCTTCTTCCCGAGGATATCGCTTCATAATCGCTATCACAGATTACTTCTCCAAATGGACGGAAGCTGTACCGCTAGAAGAAGTGAAGACTTTAAACGTGATCAGCTTCCTCAAGCATCACATCATCTATCGCTTTGGACTGCCCCGAAAGATCATCCATGATAATGGTCCGCAGTTCGCAAGCCACGCCTTCTATTGATTCTACGACAAGCATCGAATTCAGAATGTTGCTTCGACGCCATACAATCCGGCAGCGAATGGGTTGGCAGAAGCATTCAACAAAACCATCATCAAGTTACTCAAAAAGTTCATATCATCCAACAAACGCGACTGGAACGAGAAGCTCGGTGAATGCTTATGGGCGTACCGTACTACAGTCCGAACAGCCACAGGGAATACACCATTCTTCCTGGTGTACAGGAGTGAGACAGTTCTCCCATTGGAGACTCAAATATCCTTGCTCTGCGTCGCTCTCACTTACCAATTGACGACGGACGATAACTACCATCGCCGGCTACAAGAGTTGGAGGCCTTAGATGAAAAGCGCCTCTTGGCTCAGCAACGAATCGAGCTATACCAGGCACGCATCTCCGGAGCCTTCAACAAGAAGGTTAAAATCAGAACATTTCAAGTGGGCGATCTCGATCTGGCAGTTCGGAGGCCGATGGTTATGACTCACAAAACTGCCGACAAATTCCAGCCAAAATAGAAAGGTCCATTTATCATTGAGGCTGTATTCTCCAACAGTGCTTACCGTCTCGCAAAAAAAATGGAGGCTTGCTCATGTTGCCCGTCAACGGCAAGTTCCTGAAGAAATATTATGTCTAAGCGACATTCACAAAATCCCATATTATTGAGTTATGTACCCGCTGGTGCCGCTGAACTCACATTCTCCGAATCCCAGATTATTGAGTTATGTACCCGCCGGTACCGCTGAACTCACATTCTCCGAATCCCAGATTATTGAGTTATGTACCCGCCGGTACCGCTGAACTCACATTCACAAAATTCTAGATCATTGAGTTATGTACCCTCCGGTACCACTGAACTCACGTTCACAATCTCCCAGATTATCGAGTTATGTACCCGCAGGTGCCTCTGAACTTACATTCCGGTCACTCTTTCAGATAGTAAGTCATGTATGACCATACCTCTGAACTTATTCTTCTGAAAGGGCTCCTCCCTCATGATCCACTACCCGTACTCTCAGTACACAAAAAGGGTAACAGATCCACAAAATTTCCAAAACGACCACGTTGATGTTGCCTCTGAGTCGTTTCACTTCCGCCAAAAATAAATCACCCCTCTACATAGAACTTCCATGTCCTCATTACCTTTGAGTCGTTCTATGTACCCCTTCATGGAGCCCACTCCTGCCATGTCCTCATTACCTCTGAGTAAATATGTTTGTTCTCTCTCGACTTATTATCTGTACCAAAAAAATCTAGGATACGCCAAAGATAATACGTCCACAAATGTCCTCTATTGACCACAAATATCCTCCGTTGAGTCCACTTCTGCCATGTCCTCATTACCTCTGAGTAGGAAGACTCTGCGGGAAAACCCCCATACTTGCCATGTCCTCATTACCTCTGAGTAAGTATGTTGGTTTTCTCTCTCGTCTTATTATCCGTATCCTGAACCAGGGTACGCCAAGGATAATAGGCCCACAAATGTCCTCTGCTGATTACAAATGCTGTACTAAGTTTCCTAGTACATGCACATCATTCCTCATCATGCCCCGGGAGCCCAGCTGCTCCATGGCATTCTTTCTCCCGATACCCGGAACGTCCATGACCACCTTACCGTGGAATTGTTCTAGGTATCCCCATCAAACTTGTTATCCGTACCTAAAACCCAGGTATGCCAAGGGTAACAGGTCCACAAACAAGCCCCCCAAGCGGGACAAACACCACCATTACACCACAAGCACAACAAGCAGTACAAATAAAGGGTAGAACAAAGTATATTCTTTTATTTGGAAGGCGAAAGTACTACATGATCGAGGGACAACGTCCCAGGAAAAGAACGAAAACAAAAAAAAGAAAAAAGTGGTCTATAGTTCGGCGGTACATAATTCCAGGAGACGGTTCTTCACCAAGGCAGTCCCCCGCTCGAGCCGCTGCTTAGCTCAGCGCTCGGCCTCCTGGGACAACTGCTCCGTATTATCCAAGTCCATGTGTGCCCACCAGTCGTCCTCCAACTTCTTTAGGGCAAGCTCCAGGCCAGCAGAAGCTCGATTAACTCTGTCAGCCTCCTGGAAAATTAGCCCCCTTTCGGTGCGGGCAGCCTCAAGCTCAGACTCCAGGAAAGCTAACTTCCTCTGAAGCTCAAGGATCTGCTCCCGCGTGTCAATGACCCCACGATAGGCAGTAGCTTCCCGAGCCGTAACATCCTCACTCTCGTGGCTCAACTGATCATATAGCTCAGACAGATCGTGGAGGTCCTTCTGTATGACCGGCTTGGTCTTATCCCGAGCTGCCCTTATCTTCTCTACGACAGCTGTGAGGAAACCGCGCTCTTGATCTATAGCAGCAGACAGATCAGCTTGCCGCAGCACATGAATCTGGGCCACTAGCTGATCAGCCTCCAGCAATTTCGCCTCCAGAAGCGCAGCTACCCCTGTCCCACCGGGAAGAGTCTTAAAGATATCAATATGACCCTTGGCGCATTGCCAGGCCAAGGCAAAAGAGGTCCCTCGTTCCACAGCATCTGCTACCCCCCTCTTCAAGTGGCGATAGAAGCTGTCAACCACGTCCTATGACGCTTCGTCCAGAACCTCTGTAGAGGATGGCGTCAAAGGAAGCGTGGCCGGCAACGTCGAAGGAGGCGCGCTAGAACTTGCCACTAGGGAGACAAATTCTGAGCGAAAAGATGCGCGGATAGCGGCTAACTCCTCCTCCGCCACCAGAAGAGTCTGGACACTCGGTAGGGCAGAGAGGTCGACTCTCGGAGCCGCCTGAGTAGAAGAGGACGCAAGGACCATTGTCCCCTGCCCCGGCTGAGCCACCACCTGACTTTTCGAACTCGAGCCAGCGGAAGGCCCCTCAAGACGTGCCGAAAGGGGAGGGGGTACGCTCCTCTCCGCCAGTGCCCCTTCGACAGAGCCTGTCTCAACAATGTCCATCATCGGCACTGGAGAAACAGGACCTGTATGTCCAGAGCAACAATCAATCGACGTAACCCGAAGGATGTGATGATAGAGCAGATAGGCCTCCTCACAAGTTAAGATTCGGCTTATCTTACTAGGGGAGGAGCATGGAGGCTGCAGCTCGCTCGCAGCTAACGTGGTCTCCTCACCCGCGACCTCCAAGTTAAATTCGGCTGGCTCTTCTGTCCCAGCCACCCCGGAGGGAGGTATGACTCGATCAACGTCATCTTGATAAAATTCTATAAATTTGGGGACAGGTTCATCGGAGCCCCCGTCGTCTCGAGTCACGACCTCAGCAACTTGAGATTCCTCTTCTTCTGACACCTAAGGGAGAGAAGAAAAATGATTAAGATCAGAAATAGAAGAAAAGAAGAACTGAAAAAAGATGGTAGTAACTCGCTTTACCTCCGAAGTGGGGTCGACCTCCTCGCTTCTCTTCCTTATAGTTAGCATGCGATGTCTGGTCGCAGCCAATTTTTGGGAATAAGGAATACCGCAACATGGGAGATTTGCCTCCTACGCTTTCGTACAGGACCAGGTACGACGGGTGGCTGATCCGCCACCATCTTATTTAATGAAACAGGCGGCTGATCCGCCCCAACATCTTCCACCGGGAGGGAAGAGTTATCTGCATCACGCTCGTCGTCCTCATCATCCACATTAGTGGAGTCCGAGTCTGGCACCTCGACCATATTCTTTTTTTTCTTCCTCGTCTTGGCCCCTGGGGCTTCTCGTCCAGGCCAGTACCAACAATAAAACTGGTACCCGGGTTAAAACCGATAGGGTGCTTATTTGCCAAAATATGGTACATGGCCGCCATATACAAAATCTCTACCGGTGCCTCAACATCAGGAACCGAGAAAGTGGTACGGGTATGGAACATATCGTAGTAGTGCCAGGCCTTGACACCGTCAAGGAGGCTACCTTCAAAACCCAGACAAGAGCTGGGACTGTCCAGAAAAAGCTGGCTGTATCCAAACTGTCGGGCAAACCAGCTAGGCAGGTAAGGCTCCAGGAAGACAGCATTACGGTTGCGGTATACCAGGTGGGCGGGGCGGATGTTACGTAACCACAGAAGCATCTGGCCGTCTAGAAGCTGAGGAGGCCCAATATTGTCGAGATGTACGTTCGCTATTTCCTCAGCAGTAAAATGATTGACGGATACGAAAAAGTCATACCTATCTGCTCTCGTCAGCGCTATCCGACAGGCACGCATGGTCTCGTACTCCCAAGGCTCATTGCGATAACGGAAGATAAAAGTTTCATCAGCAATCATGCCATCTTCAGAACCTGGTTTCATCAAAGACCGACAGTGCGTTAATAACCACCCCATCAGATAGTGATAGGGCAGCTCAGTCCGTTCAAAGTCTTTTATCACATTGCAGGCAATGACCTTGGACGTAAAAGTACGGAGGCCACGGTGTATGCTGCACACCATAGCCGGGAGAAGAGCTAGTTTGATTCTAAAAACCAGCTTCATGGCAGAAAGGAGAAAATTACGGCTGATCCTCTCAATAGAACCAGCTCCTCCCGAGACTACGCAATTCTGTAACCATACCATCAAGAATCCTGCCAGGAGCGCCATCTCTGACAGATCTTGGGTATCCTGATAAAAATAACCAAAAGAGTCGATTTGACTCCCAAATCTGTCACTGGTGGTGGCCACTCTCTTGGCCGACGACACCAAGGCCTGAACTGCCTCCCGGGATTGAGGACTTCGGAAAGTAACTTGACCTGAGGCTCCCGTCGAGAAGAGATATCTTACCCAGTCCTTAGTGTGGGGAGCATTCCCTTCCGACCTGCTATCCTTTTTGGCTATCTGTTGGCACGTGCTATAGTGGCACAATATCTCCTGATAAATAGCCACGAAACCCGGATACCGTTCTTCCAGCTCTTCGAACTCCTCATTCGTAGGAGTGTATACCTCAAAAGCTTCATCCCCCAAGGAAGCTTGGAAACCACGTGCATCTTATGGAGTGCAAGCCCCATTTTCCCTACAGGTGTATAGAAGGTTTTCGTACGACGGTTGTACATCTCCAGCAAAGCCATGAATAATTTCTTGTTTACAGGTAAGCCGTGGCTGGTTCCCCGAATAGCGTGATAAAGACCAATCTCACACAGAAAAGTCTCATACTTTCGCGAGATCCACATAGACAGATTGATCCATGAGGGGATAGGGTGTATCCAACTTGGGAGCGCCAACCGGCCAATCGGATAGGAGCCTTTCCGAGCAAGTTGGTTCAGGAAAGTATCGGCTGAAAAAAACGTAAAATTGGGACCCGGCACATTCAAGAAAGTACCCGGGGCCAATCCCATTACATAACGGCTGGCATGCACCTTGCCCGCACACACTGACTTCATGCTGTTGTTGTAATGGATGTCGCCCACAAACATCCCATTCCGGGTAGGGGTCAAAGACTCTTCCATCATCCTGTCCAGCGGGAGCATATTAAACCAAGATAGTAGGAAGTGACGCTCCATTTGAGGGATACGGATCGCCATTCCGTTAGAAATAAAGCTCCAGTTCTCCGATACATCTAGAACTTGACTGTTCTTCACAGTCAAAGCGTCTCCGAAGAAGAATACAGGTTTCAGGTATTCCCCTTCCAATTTCCCCGAATTCATCATGGCACATAGGAAGTAGAAGGGTTAGTTCTTGAGGGCATTCAACCTCGTCAAAGGCTCGTCACTAGGAAACTGGTCTGCCATATACCGAACTATCTGGTCGTACCTGTAGCCCATAGCGGCTTGGATACGACCCACCAGAGCTTTTCCCGCAGCATTAACCAGAAAATTCACTGAAAAGAGAGGACAAAAGAAATAAGTTAAAAAGATGGACAAAGAGAACTGATGGGTGTTTTCGAGCTTATGCGGCTCCAATTTAATGGAGTCTCATGCGGCCCAACTCAGAAAACACTTATGTGGCTCCGCCCAGCGAATGTTCATGCGGATCAGTTTAAACGAAGTCTCATGCGATAGAGTTTGGATAAGTTTATACGGCTCACGCGACAAACAAATTCGTACGAGCCTATGCGGCTCAATGCAGCTTATGCGGCCCCGTTGGCGAAGTGCTTATGCGGCCACAGTAACGATTCTCATGCGGCTCGCGGCTCGAACATGAGACATACATGCGGCACACATGAAGATGAAGGCTCGCGCATAGAGCATGCGACGTAGCCACAACAGTTAGGGTTTCAAGCTCACACAGCGACCTTACCAGCAATAGGGGGTGGACGTCGGGGTGAACTGCGGGCACGTCGGCTGGCGGAGGAGATGCCACATTATCATTCGTTGCCGCAGTCAAAGTAGAAGCAGCTTTCTTGCCCTTCGCCGCCGCAGCCGACGAAGACGCAACCTTTTTACCCTTCGCCGCAACAGTCTTCTTGGGAGCCTTTGGTGATCAGAGAAGAGGATGACAGTTAGGGCAGGAAAGGCTTGAGTTGAAGAAGAGAGTAAAGAGATTTCTTCTCTTAATTACTCTTATTTATAGGAGGACAAAAAGAGAGAAGGAAGCACGTGGATCGATGAAACGCTTCGGGTCGTATGCTGCAGGCAAAATCGACTCCTAGAATTTTGCCTCCTCTCATAAAGGAGATTCATCTAAAGAAAATCCAAAATTTAATGAGCCGACTCTTGGGACTCTACCGAAAAGACGGCTCAAATCAAAGGCAATCAATGCAAAGATTTGCACACGTGGCAAGGAGCCTATGCGGTCAAGCAGTCCATGCGGTTGGAAAGCCCATGCGGCTCCGATGGCCATGCGGCTGAGACATCCATGCGGCCAGAACATTCTATGCGGCCCGAAGAATTTTTACATGGCCATGCTTCTTATTCAAAGTATTTCAATTTTATAAATTAAAAACTTTGAAGGGAGTCTTGTAGAAGCATGGAAAAGAATAAAGAAAGACCTATGCGGCTCCAACAGAAGGATTCCCATGCGGCTCAGGATCCCCATGCGGCTTAGAAGTCCATGCGGCTCAGGGGTCCATGCGGCTCGGATAGATCCATGCGGCTCAGAAAGAAGCCACGTGGCCTTCAAACAGTTCTTCTCTATATACGGCTGCATTTAATGTCCTGACGACTGCTCTGACAAAAAATAGCCGTGACAGCTCTGACATAAAGATGCAATGATGACTGACATGATGGCGTGTTCATGGAAAAGAGGAGAAAATCTTCTTACGGCTGGCAAAATCCACCAAGTCCCGAGGCCACTCCATGCGGCTGCCCATCTGTATGCGGCTACCTGTTCGTGTCCTCATGCGGCTGTCCATCTGCATGCGGCTGTCTATCCACATACGGCTGCCTATCTGTATGCGACTGCCTATCCCCATGCGGCTGCCCATCTGCATGCGGCTGCCTATCCCCATGTGGCTGCCCCTCTGCATACGGCTGCCTATTTCTATGCGGCTGTCCATCCCCATGCGGCTGCCCATCCATATGCGGCTGAGAGGACCCCCCCATATACGGCTCGGCCAAGACGATCCAGTGGAGACACATGGCGCTCTTTGCTATAATTGAGACATGTGGCAGTCTTATCTTCCTCGGAATTATGGGTGCTAACAAATCCTAACAAAATAAGATTTGTTGCGATCGTCATAATGGCCCAGATCAAATCAAATCAAGCAAATTGGACACGTGGCAGGCTATCACAAATTACGAAGATTCATGGCAATCAACATTTATTGCCCACAGAGATTTGATGCAATCTACATTAATTACCTAGATTTACTACAATCAGAATGAATGGCCCAGATTAATTGATCCTTAACTGTCGAATTCTCAAGGAGGCAATCATTTGCAAACCCTAATGATCACACCCCCACTTCTATAAATAGCAAGGTGCCATTCCCTTGCGAAAAGAGAGGATTTTCTAGAGCACTAGAGCACCGGAGGAGGGCAGAGAAGAGAGAGAGAGAGAGAGAAAGAGAGAGCACTACAGAGACATCCAGAGATCCAGCAACTGAAGGTGCAAGGGAGTCTCCCCACACGTCCAAAAGCATTTCTTCGCCGGAGCCAAGGTTGCATTCGATCGTCCAAGGAGTAAGGCAGAGCTGCCGTCGCTTTCCCGAGCCTCTATCGTCAGCCCTAGAATCTAAAATAAACAATTGTACTTAGATTGCTGTACCTAGGTTTTCGTCCCTAGGCTTTCTTTGTACAAGCGAGTTTGTATTGTAAAGTAAAAGTCCAGTCCTCCGATATAATTATTCTTTTCTTTTATAATTCATGGCAAACACACATACGAAACCCTTATGGGTCAAATGATCTCTTACACTCACCACTTCTTCGTAACGTCTATCGCGATAATTACGACATGGACACTTGATTTTGTTGCCGTCCATAAACTGAGCTTTGCTCATGGCATACTTAAGAAACACTTCCATGCCTGCCTGAAAATCGTCACTCACACCTATTCTGCTCTCGTGTTGTCATTTGTATATCCATGTACGATCAACGAAATAACGATCCATCACGGATTGGATGTAAAAATCTGTATAGTAAGACAAACTAAACAGAATTAGTATTTAATCATGTAACTGGTGGATCCGCGGGTATTCTAGCTCGAAAAGAGAAAAAGCTAAGTACAGTTGTTACTAATAGTTCGATACCGATACCGATAGTTCGATACTGATACCGATAGTGCGATACCGATACTGATAGTCCGATACCGATAGTGCGATACCGATACCAATAGTGCGATACCGATAGTTCGATACCGATACCGATACCGATAGTCCGATAGTCTGATAGTCCGCTAGCGATACCGATAGTTCGATACCGATACCGATAGTTCGATACCGATACCGATAGTCCGATAGTTCGATACCGATACCGATAGTCCGATACCGATTCTTCGATAGTCCACTAAGTCGAAATGATTCCTCTTAAGCATCGAGCATGTTATACACGGTTCAACTTGACGAGTCAGTAAATATTTTTGTGGTGTTGTATGCTTGCAGCAGCAAATCAAGTTTTAGAGTCATTATAGGTCAATTAATCAAACTGAGTCAATCTATCTATTTTTAAATTGCAAGAGTCCACTTCTAGGATATGGGAGCTATATCCTAAATATCTAGGCTAAAATTAACTTGGTTAGGATACTAGAGTGTCCTTACTATCTAGCAAGCACTACCTTAGTCTAGTTACACTAGCATTACCTATATTTTCTACCATATCTATACTCACACATTACACCCCAAGCCGTCCTGCATGCTAATGGGCATGGTAGGCCTGCCTTCATTCCTCACTCTCTAAAGCACACATACACATATATATGTATATCACAGTAAGATGTATAGATATATAATCTATATAGAAGCACACAACTGATACACTCTAAGGGTTGGTTTTCCAGGAAAAACTTCACTTATTCAGTGACTTTGGTGAAGCGAATGTCCAAACTCCAGGAAAAACTTTACTTATTCTTTGACTTATGCAGATGAAGAACTCGCACTGTCCTTGACACAGTGAACATATACACCATGAACCCAAACTCTATATTCACATTTACTAATCCAAACACCACCAAACTAATGGATAACACCCAATACGAATAACACATTATTTAGCCAATATATAAACTCAGATGAATTTGAGAAGCAAAGCCCCCCGTCACCCCAAGCTCGTCGCCCAGCCCCCGACGCCCCCGCCATAAGCCCGTCGCCCAGCCCCCGACGTCCCCGCCCCAAGCCCGTCGTCCAGCCCTCGACGCCCCCGCCCCAAGCCCGTCGCCCAAACCCCGACGCCCCCGCCCCAAGCCCGCCACCTCCCGCAGCCCCGCCACCCACAACTCCCCGCCCACCGTCGCCCCCCGCCGCCCAGCCCCGTCGCCTCCGCCCCAAGCCCGCCGCCCCCGCTGCCCCTACGACACCGCGAGAGAGAGAAAGAGAGATCGAGAGAGCGATCGAGAGAGAGAGAGAGAGAGAGAGAGAGAGGGGATTACCTTTGGGAAAGAGAGAGGAGAGGACGTCGACGCCGATCACAGAAGCCGCGGGAGAGAGAGAGAGAGAGAGGAGAGAGAGTGAATTCGGGGA